>MU224692.1:4479973-4496127 GCA_018584345.1 Thuja plicata
GTTAATTTCTCAATTGGGTTTAAGGATCTACTTTTAAATTAGGTTTACATGGTGAGGGTTCATATATGTTTGTTTAGTGTTAGGGTTTATGTTGGTTAACATGTTCCAATTTCATGTTAGTTTCTAGATAATGCCATGTCACGTGATAGATAAAATAGATTAAAAAAAACAATTGAATTTACATGTATGTTCGAAAGAAAAATTCAATTTAGCACGTTAAGGTTTATGTTGATTTATGTTTTAGTTTCATGTGTTGGTTTCATATTAGGTTTCTGTTAGGGATCAATATGGTTAGGGTTTCATGTTAGGGTTCATGTTAAAGTCTATGTTAAAATTCATGTTTCAGTTTCATGTTAGGGTTCAAGATGTTTGGTTCATATTAGGGTTTCACATGTTAGGGTACAATGTTATGTTTGATACATGAACGTTACATAATACTAATGTCTTATAGTTCATTTTCCTAATGTTTTGTAACATTTTGCTAAGGTTTTCTTAGGGTTCATGTTAGGCTTCAATATGGTTAAGGTTTCATGCTAGGGTTAATGTTAGAGTTTTTAAGTTGATTTATGTTTCAATTTTATGTTAGGGTTAATTTGTTAGAGTTTATGTTGATTTATACATTTCAGTTTCATGTTGGTTTTATGTATTGTAATATTTTCCTAATGTTTTGTAGCATTTACTTAATGTAACATTTTTGTAATGTTTTGTAACACATTGGACTACTGTTTTGTAACATTTTCCTACTATTTTCTAATATTTTCCTATTGTTTTGAAACATTTGTAATAAAACTAAATTAATTAACTAAGTAACTAACATATAATCTTAATTAAAATAACATTAAATCTACATAAAACAATATTGTATATTTTCTAAAATTAAAAATAACAAAAAACATCAAATAATAGTGCAACTACATTAATTTAACTAAAGAAAACATAAAAACACATTATAAAAAAAACTAACTGATTTTCGGCCGAAGTACCCCTATTCTGCTCTGCAATTATCGAAAAGCGCTCAGTGCAAATGAGTCGCTCAAACTAAATTTTAGTCTATATATAATTTTTAAGGGTTCCGACCGAAACCATTTCGGCCGGAACCCATCTGCCACATCGACGCCACATGGTGCCGCATGTGTGCCACGGATGTACGGCCGAACATGTTTTGGCCGAAATGGGTCTGGCCAAAGCCGCCCAAATGGTCCTCAAGTGTGACACAGCTCCGTACTTTTACCCATATAGATAGATAGATAGATAGATAGATAGATAGGTAGGTAGGTAGGTAGGTAGGTATATATATATACCTACCTACATATCTATATATATACATATGTATATGTATATGTATATGTGTGTGTGTGTGTATATATATATATATCTGTGTGTGTGTATATATATGTATATATATAGGTGTGTGTGTGTGTGTGTTTGTGTATGTATATATATATGTATGTATATGTATGTATGTATGTATATATGTATATATATAGATATACATCCATATGTGTGAGTGTGTGTGTATATATATATATGTATATATGTATATATATGTGTATATGTATATATGTATATATGTATATATAAGTATATGTATATATATACATATGTGTGTGTGTATGTGTGTGTGTGTATGTATGTATGTATGTAATCCACTATCTCAGCTAGACAATTGAAAATAGGTCACACCAAGCAATTCTCATGGTGGTAACAAATGAAATGAGGACTGCCGAGCTATGCATTCGGTTCCAACATATATTATCAACACGTTACATCCACATAGCTGGGACTAAGAATATACAAGGGATACGCATCCAAATAGGATCACTCCAATCAACCATATGTTGCATCCAATGAAGAAAACTCACCCAAACTATCGATGACAATCTCAACCAAAATATATGGACTATCGGTGTACATAAACCGATACAGAACTGATACACCAAACTAGTCAGTTCCACAGTAATCAATACGCAAAAAATATGGAATAAGGATATGTTAACATCAATAACAACATTAATGACAAAAACCTGGATCACATCAACCTCACATTCTAACAATCTCTCCCTTTTTCATTAATGGCAACATTCATCAATAAAAAAGCACATAAACTTTAATGCTTTGCCAACTTTCTCCCCCTTTGATAAAAATGACAAAGAGCACAACAAGCTACCCATTTCTAATAGACTCTACCCNNACCCCCCCCCCCACCCCCTACAAGGAAGCCTCGAGGCACTAATCCAGTAAGAAAGAAATGGAAAGTATTGGACCAATGTACACACATTAGTGCATCTACTGAATACTAGGAAGGGGAAAAATGCCTAACTTTCCCTTGAGATACTCAAAAGTATCCTTGCACAAAGGTTTGGTTAATATGTCTTCTATCTGTTCCTTTGTGGGCACATACTCAAGCTTAGCACAACCTTCCTCAACCTTCTCTCTAATAAAGTGATATCTGATGTCAATATGTTTTGTTCTGCAATGCATTAATAGATTCTTTGACATACTTATAATGTTGGTATTATCATAAATGATATGAATTGGTTCATCAAAACTAATTCCTATATCCTTCAAGGTCTTCTTCATCCATATTACATGTGTGTGTGTGTGTGTGTGTTTTGTAGCATCGATATGATTTTCTCTTTGTAGAATAACCCATAAATATCCCTCCATCCACTATGCTATCAAATTTTCCAAAACTATCTTCATCTTTCTGAATGTAACACTTGCTGCCAAATATTTTGAAGTACTTAACTATAGGTACTCTTCCATGCCATAATTCACATGAATCTTTCCATACTTACTCTAATATAGAACTCTATTAATCGTATACACAGTAGCATGTACTACTTCTCTCCAATAGATTTCTAATAGACTTGCCTCCTTCAACATAGTTCTTGTTGCTTCCTGAATCATCCAGTTCATTCTTTGCACAATACCATTCTATTTGGATATTCTTTCTACTAAAAATTATTTCTTAATACTGAGCTTTTCACAAAATATTTCAAAAAAATCAAATATAAACTCTCCTCCTTTGTCAAATCTCAAACATTTAATATTCTACCACACTCATTTTCAACTCTAGCCTAAAATATCTTGAACTTCTCAAATGCCTCACTTTTGACTCTAAGAAAATAAACCTATGTCATCTTTGAATAGTCATCAATAACAAGTAAAAACTACCTTTCACCTTGGAAACTCCTTGTTCTTGTAGGACCACAGAGGTCAGTGTGCACTGTTAGAGTAATCATACTTTATGCTTATTGATTAAATCATGTTGATTTAATTAGTTAAGTTGTTTTATTACTCTTTGTTTCTTAAGCTATCTCTTAGGTGCATTATAATTAAAATATTTATATTAATTATTAATGCGCAACCTAGATTTTTTAGTCTTTATGGTTTTGTTCACCTTATTAGGTTGAAATTCGTAATTATTGTTTCATAACTTGGAATACATTTTTTCTCTATTATTTTTGGAGTACTTCTGAGTTTCTACTTTTTCCTCCTTTTTGCTTCTTCCTTGTAACAGGTATTTTCATGTAGGTGTTCTTTAGGTTCTATGGATTTGTATTTCTCAAATCCTACATGGTATCAGAGCTGTACTACTACTCCTTGTTCTATTTATTTTTTAAGTCGTGATTTGAAAGGGAAAAATTTAGCTTTTTCAGGGTTTTTGTCTTGAATTTGGGGGTGAAGTCTTTTTTGGTGCACTTTGGACAAAAATTTACCTCACAATTGAGTCTAGAATGCCCACAAACCCCCATTTTGATATAAGGCATGACCTATTTGGCCTACTTTTCCTCTGAGGAAAAAAAACATTGGCCTCCAGGGCCGTACAGGCACAACTTTCGAGAAAAAAAATAAAAAAAATAAACAAAAAAATAGTTTTTTTGGCGCAGACGCAGTGCAACCATCGCGCCGCCTAGCCCACACTTCCCCACCACCGACGGTCAGCCCAAGCACCACCGCCGCCACCCCGCTGCCCTCGCGTCACCAGCCCGTCGCCCGCGCGCTGCCCTCCTGTGGTATACTGACATCAGGATACTGGTGCTGACCTCACCTTTGCGGTGACAAATTTTTTCCGGTGACCAGTGTTTTTTTTGGCATGATGTCATGCTGACATCATTGATGGCCAGGTGATGGCCAAATGCACATCAAATTTCTTCTAGTGAATGGGTGACGACCATTTGGACATAAAAAAATTTCTCATCTATGTGTTTTTCTAGAGAGCTCATTTTTCTGACCTCTTGTCAGTCTTTTTCTCATATCTTGAGCATACGATATCATTTTTTAGAAAATGAGATATTGTTGAAAATCTATTTCTGAGCTGGATACCTCTATATAGGTTTCATCTCCAAATTTGGTCATTTGAGTTCTTGATTTCAATGTTAAAGTTGAGGCTTCAGTTTCCTCCCTCTACATTTGGACTCCAGGTTTTCTTATTGTTTTTTGTGCTTACATAGTTAATTTTGGTGTATGGGAGATAGTATACTATATTGTGGGGGTACATTTCACTTTTTGTCATTTACTTCAGAAAGAGCCTTCTACTTCTTTCTTCTTTCTCTCAATGTTGGACCCTTTAGTTGCCTGACTGACACCTCATAACTACCACACCTGGAAAGCACATATGACTAGGTTGCTAATGTCCTACGGCTTATGGTCTTGTTTGGATAAGAACCAACCTACTCTGCAGTAGCCTTTTGAGATTCTTTAGCACAAGAATAAAATGGATGAAGTCATGGGCTTAATGGCACTGAATGTTTCTGACAGTCTCTTGTTTCACTTGGAGAATTTGCACACTCCTCGGGCTATTTGAGGAAAGTTTGTAGATTTGTTTAGCACTGTTAATGATTTCAGGGAACTACAGCTTGATGCAGAGTTGACATCTTTGAATCTTGACATTTTTCCCACCATTGAGGACTTCTTGATGAAGTTCAAGTCTCCCCATTCAGTTTTACAGAGGTGTGGGAAGAACAAGTCAAATGATGAGTGTATCTTTCTGATACTCTCAAAGCTGCGAGGATAGTTTTAGATCTTCTCTTCCACTTTCTACTCCACTATGAATGCTTTGGGTGCTATGCACACTATGCCTTCCTTTGAGGCTTTATGTGATTGGTTGACACGAGAGCAGGCAAAGCTTCAACAGATGAATGCTACTTCTAGCTCTATTAGCAAAGAATTGGTCGCTTAGGCATCACAGGGGAAACCATAATAGAAAGAAAAATTGAAGAAAGGTTTAGCAAGAAGTGAGTCTACCTCCAAACCTCCAGCTCACCCTTCGAAGTCTACTGAGTCTTCCTCCAAGACCAAGAAGAAAATAGGTGAAACCTGTATTTTTGTGGAAAGGATGGACATCCCATTTCTAGGTGTTGGAAATGTTTGGAGGCTTTAGAAGAAGCCATGCATGAGCATCATATTTCTTCTCCTCAGTCCACATCCTCCCCTATAGGGAAATGTCATGCTCTTACTACACAAGCATCAAATTGTAGGCCCACTTGGATTTTGATTCAGGTGCCTATCACCACATGACTCACACTCAGTAGTTGGTCACCTCACTTGCTCCTTGTGCTACTTCACAGATTTATATTGGTAAGTCACCACATCTTTCAGTTTTGGATTCTGGTTTTGTTGCATTAGCTGGGGGTCTCTTCAAGATGTTCTTGTGGTCCCTGATCTCTTGATGAACCTCTTGTCCATCTATTAGATTTGTCACTCTGGCTCTGGTAAGACAGTTGAGTTCTCACCACATGATGTTGTTATTCAGGACCTCCATGATTTTGATTTGATTGTGGCTACTAGGAGTGTTGACTCTACATCTTGCTTATACATATTTGATAGATTTGAGTCTTTTGATGGTACATGTTCCTCTCTTATAGCACATGTAGATATAGTGAGAAGGCTTTGGAATGAGATTTTGGGCCATGTCAATTACATATATCTTCAGAAAATGAGCACACAAGCACTTGTTCTTGGGCTTCCACAAATTTCTTGCACTGATGGGGTTTGTCAAGGTTGTGTTCTTGGAAAACAACATAGGGATCCTTTTCCTCAGGGACAAGCTACTCGGGCTTTGGCACCATTGGAGTTGATACATAGTGACCTCATGTCATTTCCCACTCCTTCTTTGACTGGTGCCAGATATGTGCTTACTTTTATTGGTGACTTCTCCTGGCGCACATGAGTGTACTTTATTAAGTACAAGTCTAATGTCTTTGATTCATTTCAAATCTTTAAGACATTTATGGAGAAGCAATCTGGTCTTTCTATTCGACGGATACACACAGACAATGGGGGGAGTATGTGAATAAATATTTCAGATATTTTTTCTCTGAACATGGTCTACAACATCAGTTTTTAGTTCCCTACACCCCTGAACAAAATGGTGTAGTAGAGAGAAAGAACAGAACACTTCAAGAGATGGAAAATTGTATGATTCAGTCTAGGTCCATGGATTTGTCTTTTTGGGAAGAGGCAGTTAATTGTGCCAACTATATTCAAAATTGGATGCCCCGCAAGGAAGTTCTACCTATGACTCTTGAGGAGGTTTGGTCTCATGTCAAGCCTGATGTATCTTCATTCTAATTTTTTGGTAGTGAAGCATGGGCATTTATACCTGATGCTTAGAGGAGATAAATGGAACAGAAGAGTCGACCCCTCATTTTTTTGGCTACTGCAAGGATGTCAACGCGTATAGGTTATTTGATCCTGATTCCAGAGAGGTCATGTTTTGATGGGATGTCCATTGGGATGAGTGCCTTCCTACAGTAGATACCATACTTCCAGAGTCTACTTCACTTATCACTACTCCCTCATCTCTTCCAGATTATTTTCAGGATGATGATGATGATGATCTTGTTGATCCCCCTTTACCTCCACCACATGATCCTCTAGAGATGCCTAAATGGGCCCATGTTACTATTGAGGCTGCAGGATCTATAGTAGGTGACACTTGATCTTCCCATCATACTCAATCTTATATTGTGGTTCTATCCTTCTGAGTCATTCCATTCATGATCCTCATAATTTTTCAGCTGCGATAGGACATTCTGAGTGGGACACTATTATGGAGGAGGAGTATTCTTCTTTGATGAAGAATCATACATAGGATCTTTGTTCTCTTCCTAAGGGAATAAAGTTAGCATGATTCAAGTGGTTGTATCGTACTAATTTTTTTTCTTATGGTTCTATTGATAAGTACAAGGTATAGCTTGTTGCAAAGGGTTTCTAGCAGGTTGAGGGTATTGATTACATTGACACATTTGCCACTGTCACCAAGATGAACTCTATTCTCCTTGTCTTATCCCTCACATCTTCTCAGGGATGGCCCATTTTTAAAATGGATGTGAAGAGTGCATTCTTGCATGATGATCTTACTGAGGATATTTACATGGAGCAGCCTCAGGGATTTTTGTAGGATTCCTCCCTCGTTTGTAGAGTTTGACATTCATTGTATGGTCTCAAATAGGCCCCTTGGGCTTGGTATGAGAAGATGGACTCTTTTTTTCTTTAAACTAAATTCACACATTATCATTCCGATCCTACAATGTATATTTAGCATCTTGAGGATGAGTTTTTGATCCTTGTGATATATGTTGTTGATCTCCTCATCATAGGTAGGTCATCCTCTATGATTCAGGATGTTCAGCGCACACTGATGGAGCAATTTGAGATGACTGATCTTGGTCTATTACACTACTTTCTTGGTCTTTTGATTGTTTAGTCCTTGAATAGGATCTTCATTTACCACAAGAAGTATGCTCTTGACATGCTTCAGCACTTTGACATGCTTTCTTGCAAGCCTACTCCCACACCTTTCTAGTCAAGTGTTACTTTGTCTACCTCCTGCACTTCTGACCCATTAGTGGATCCTACATTATATCAGTAGCTGGTTGGCATTTTGTTGTACTTGACACACACTCGTCCTGATCTTTCCTTTGTTGTTGGCCTTGTCTCTTATTTTTCTCATGAACCTCATGAGAGCCATTGGCAAGTTTCCAAGCATATTTTGAGGTACATTCAGGGCACTTTTTTGTATGGCATTCACTACACGTCATGGGCTCCTCACATTGTTGGCTTCACTGACTCAAATTGGGCTAGTGATATTGATGATAGGAAGTCTACTTTTGGCTTTGTTTTTTTCCTTGGCTCTGGTCCTATCACATGGTCATGTAAGAAGCAGAATTCTCATGCACTTTCATCTATAGAGGCTGAGTACAGAGCTGCAGTGCATGCTAGTCAGGAGATTTTATGGCTTTGACAATTGATGACTGTGTTTGGTTTTCCTTTTGATCATCCCATTGTTCTTTGGTGAGACACTCAGAGTGTTATTCACATTTCCTGTAACCTTGTGGAGGATCAATGCACTAAACACATTAAGCTTCATATGCATTTCATCCGCCAGCTGGTTTAGGATGGTGTTCTCATTTTGGAGTACATTCCACTATAGCACAGGTTGCTGACATCTTCACTAAAACTTTTGCATCTCTACGCTATCTTCATTTGCACTCTATGCTTGGGGTGATGAAAGTTTTCCTTGGGGGGTCTTATTGAGGCCTTCCTTCCTTTATTTTTTTTTAGCATGTTTGTTCTATCTCTTTTTAGAGAGGAGTTTTTCCCACTGGGTTTTCTCCTTTTTTCTCAAGTTTACATAGATTTCCTTGTATTGGGTACCTGATCAGGCCTTGTTGCCGAGACCCATTTCTTGCTTTCATAGTTGTACTAGGTTAGCTTACCCCCTAAGCTTAGCTTAAGGTGGGTGTTAGAGTAATCATACTTTATGCTTATTGATTAAAACATGTTGATTTAATTAGTTAAGTTGTTTTATTACTCTTTATTTCTTAAGATATCTCTTAGGTGCATTATAATTAATATTTATATTAATTATTAATGCCCAACCTAGATTTTGAAGCCTTTAGGGTGTCTTTCACATTATTAGGTTGAACTTTGTAATTATTGTTTCATAACTTGGAATAAATTTTTGCTCTACTATTTTTGGAGTACTTCTGTGTTTCTTCTTTTTCCTCCTTTTTGCTTCTTCCTTGTAATAGGTATTTGCATGCAGGTGTTCTTTGGGTTCTATGGATTTGTATTTCTCAAATATTACATGCACAACCTTCAATACACTGGAAGATGAATAGTTTTTTCATTGAATGATTCTCTTCCATGTTTCCCTTCTTGACAACCCTTATAGATAATATTTTATGGTTTATGCATCCTAGGTAGATCTCTCACTGCATGAGATGAGCTTATTCTCACTAGATTATCAAAGTTTATATGAAACATCCTCCGATGGCAAAGAAAATTGTCATCAGTTTGAGATAGTAAACAACATCCTTCTGATGCTCCTTCTAGATGGTACATGTTCCTTTCTATCCCTTTCCCGAAGGCAATTAGATCTCCTAATCTCTTCCTACTTTCACAACCTTCATTTTTTAAAATGATATCATACCCATTTTCACACATCTGTTCAACACTAAAAAAATTATGATATAAACCCTTCACATAATAGACATATTTAGTGTTATTATTTCCATCAAAAGTAATAGAGCCTTTACCAATAATGTAAGTTGCTTTGTCATCACCAAATCTGATAGGACCACAATCATATTTGATAAGTGGTACAAATTTTCCTTTGTCTCCATTCATATGATGAGAACAACCACTATCAATCAACCATTCATTTTCTTTCTTCTTACATACAAAGCAGTTTCAACATCATTATCAACCCTCTTAAATAGCTCTTGATATATTCTCCATCTTCCATTCTTAGATTCTCATAATGTCTTTTAGGTATCAATATCTTAGATAACTTATCTTTGTCATTCCCCTCATAGATCTCTTTTGACTTTTCCCAAACTTCATAAGCAGTCTTCAAAGAAATAACTTTTTCTAATTCAGTATTTGAAAAAGCACTAGTAATAGCATACCTTTCCTTTTCATTTTCCACATATGCCTCAATTTCATTCTCAGTGGTAATCTCATTCTGAGGAAATACATATTTTATCTCCACATGCTTCCAAGTCTTGTAGCCAACTGATACAAAGTATCCTTTCATCTGATCTTTCCATGAACTATAATCAGATCCATCAAATAAGGGAATAGGCAAATTTTTCACCATCAAATCTTCCTCAAGTAGTTAAGCTTTTCACCGAGGAACCAAGCTCTAATACCAAGTGTTGAACATGCCAAATAACTAAGAGGGGGCTGAATCAGCTATTTACACACAAGTTATAAAACTTTTCTTTTTTCAGTCAACTCATAAAAAATAGTATTATCAACTTTAGATTTTCTAGTTAAGCATATCAAACATCCACATAAAATATAATCATTAAGAACACATAAACACTAATACAAAGAGAAAAAATATTTTACATGGAAATCCAAGATGGTAAAAACCACGGGGAAGCTAATTCTCATGAAATATAAAACACCTGTTAAGGTGACACTAGTATGGAGATTTTTACAATGGATCATTGTTAGTAATGCTCATTGCAGGTACAATAAGGATCACTGCCAAAATATTAAGGCTCACTGCTAATACATAGGCTCACTGTCAATACATAGGCTCACTGCCAATACAAAGGCTCATTATCGATAGAAAAAAGATAAAATCCACCATCAAGATCAACGCACTACAACATAGGGTTATAGATTCGCTATCATATCATCACGTGTGAGCCTTACAGTAACCTAGATACAGACATTAATCCTTAATCTAGATCACACTAAACAATAGAACTCCTCACTCGTGTGTGTGTGTGTGTGTGTGTGTTTGCGTGCACATGAGAGCATGTGTGTATATGTGTGTGAAACATCATAAAATCCACCAGGTTGGTCAGACAATTTAAAATTGGTCACACCAAGACATTCTCATAGTGGTAAGGAATGAAATGAGGACCACCTCAATCATTACAACATGCCTCGTTCAAGCCAACACACTATACCATCTCCAAAGCATTTGATTGTAATGGATATGATCATAATGTTACATCCACATAGTTGGGACTAAGAATATAAAAGGGATACACATCCAAGGGTAAGTGCACCAAGTTGGTAGTAAAAAAAGTGGCCACGTGATGAAAAAACTAAAATTTTCACAAAACATGTATGGTTTATTTAAACTTTAAAATCACTTGGCTCAAGAAAACTGAGCCTAATAAAAAAAAATTAAACTTTCTTCAAAACCCGTACGGGTTTTTAAGATCTATTGTTCATAGTTAATAAATATGTATAATTTAAATATGAGTAAAAATTTATATATTTTATAAGAATTAAATATTTATATATAATCATGCATCACTTAAAGAACTAAACCTAATACAGAGAGGGGTAGAGAGAGGAGGAGGGGAGGGTAATAGACATAAGGTAGAGAGAGAACTAGAAGGAGAAGAGTGTGAGATACATGGGTATGTGCACCAAGTTGTGAGTCAAAAAAATAGACACATGTTTTAAAAAAATTCAAATTTCATATAACCCGATCATGTTAATGAAATTTCAGAACTTTACTAGGCTTTGTAACCAAACCTAGACAATATTATTAAAAAACTCTATCTTTCTCAGAACCCGATCGGATTCTGAGATGTTTCTAAAAGCTCGATCAGGTTATTAGAAACATATTATATTTTGGAAAGCCCACGGCTTAGGCCATTTATAACTCCTAAACTATAGAGCAGCAGAGTGAAGGAGGGCAAAAAACATCAAAACCCGATCGTGCTTTGAAGAAAACAACATTTCTTCAACAATTTCTACATTTTCAAGGAATGACACCCCGTAAAAAAGGTATGTTTTATTGGTTTTGTTATATTATTGTTTTTTTTTGCATTTGTAATCAAATTAGGTTATGATATTGATTTTTTGTTTTCTTTTATTAATTTCATATTAGATTCATCAAACAACCCAATAAGAGGAAAAATAAATGAAAGACCACCCCCCGTAAACCCTCCTCAAAATTCTCCTTGTCCACCACCATCGCCACCCGTAAACCCTCCTCAAAATTCTCCTCATCCACAACCATCACCACCAGTAGACCCTCCACATGTGCCATTAGGTCATGTAAATGCTACACAAGAGGACTGCGTGCAACGCCTTAACCAAAATAATGCAAAAATTAATATATTAGTCAATAGGTTGAAGGCTTTCAGTCTTCAACATCACTCTACCCTCGCCACTACATTAGAGAAAATGTCCAATAGTGAAAATCATGAGGTGAAAAAATGGGTTTCATGGAGGGATAGATGTCGTACATATTATGCTGATGGTTTATCATATGAGGATGTGAAAAGAAAATCCATACAAAAATGTGACATGTGTGCTCTTTTTACCGATCCTAATACTAGAAATTCCCTAGAAGATAATACAAAACAATTTCCTATACATTGGTGTGCTCATAAGAGGATGAAATCAGATTTTTGGGATAGGTGGTACATGGTATTTGACCAACCACCTTGTAATAATAATGAGGTGTCTTTATATTTTTTGAGGAAGCTTTACTGTGATTTTATCCTCGGCAAGAAGCCGAATTACTTTGACTTTCATGAGTTCCAGGGTAGAGGGAGAGGCTTTGCATATGATAGACCTGGGGAACATAGGATTACCCAACCATAAGAGAGGAGGTGTACTATGAGAAAACTGTTCATTCATGTCGTGGTCCTAGTAGTGGTGAAGGAGTCTATGGATATAAAGACTGTTCATACAACTGCATCATTGACTGATGTCATTATCCAGCATGGCACTCAATTAGTTGGAGGATAGGATAGATCAGTGCATGTGCCACCTCCATCTTCATCAGATGTGCCATTAGGATCATCCCATCTTGCACTAGCTCCATCATCATCAGATGCACCATTAGGATCATCTCATCCCATTCCAGATCCATTATCATCAGATATAGTTGTAGGGTCAGCCTAGCCCATTGAGTATATATGTATCAGTTGTAATGGTATATGGGATGGGGTAGATAGTTAGGAGAGTGTGGATGGTTCAACATCCCATTCATGTGTTTATTGATGGAGAAGATGTCAAGAATCCACTATTGAGGATATGGCCCTCACAGATGATCTGATGACAATGGTATTTGGTAGAGAGCTGACACAGGTTTGTTTAAATTTGTGTTTTGACATGTTATTTTAATTAATTACCTAAATCTATTAAAAGTAAATAATTTTTTATGTATAAAAGAATCTAAATAGATACATGAATAATATGCATTGCAAGGTGTAGCTGGTGGTACAAGCACACCAAGGATTTCTCATTCTAGTAGACGGGGATGGGTAGCTCAAACACCTGAGGTAATGTTTTATAAATATTCACAAAATAGAATAATAAGTTGTTTTCAAAATATCATATCTTAATAATTTGCATGGTGGTAACTTTGTGTGGTCAAAGAATTAGTGTATGTTTGTTTTCTATTGCTTTATGGTCAAAGAATTTGTTCTAATATAATACAACTCAAGGAATTCATAAAAGGATGGTACTCCCTCAAGGAATTAGGTTGAACGCAAAGGCTTCAACTGAGATCCCTGGCTTTTGGTAACCTAAACATCATACTTTTGAATAAGTTCAATTCCTTGTCCAACCATCATGACTCAAACTGATTTGAACTCCCGCCCTCGATCCTTGGACTCAATTCAACCAATTCTCAACTCATACACAGACTCATACCCCAACCAATCACTTATTGGCTTCTGAATCAACCTTGAACATCATCTAGAACATCCAACCATCTTTTCTTGTTGTGGTGTGCATTTTCTTTTTATTCCATGCATTTTTTATTTTTTAGTATTTCTTATTTATAACATGTATTTTGTATTATTTATTTTCATGTTATAGGACCCTTCACCACTGCTCATCCTTCCTCTACCTCACCATTTTTATAGGATTCCCTCTCACCCACGATGGATCCCATTTCATTTATCATTCATCCCAAGCATAGGAGAAAGAGATGAGGTAATCAATAATTCATCTATCGACAAATTACAACCCAATATTTATTTATTTAGAGATAAGATATATGGCTTAGCATTTGAATTGTTCTTGCGCAGAGACTTAGTGACCCAAGTACTATTGTGAAGAAGCTCAATTTTGATGATCCACCATAGTAATTGATATATAGATACATTGTATATATCTAGTTGTGGTCATTGCAGAATGACCAAATTTTGTGTGTGTGTGTGTGTGTGTGTGTGTGTGTGTGTGTGACATTTGTACATTGTATATATCGACCTGGACATAGTTGATGTCACTTTTTTGTAACTCTATTATGGATTTGGCATGTAAGCCATGTATTGATATGTACGCTATTATTGTTCATTTTTTTATATATGAAACTTCAAATTTGATCCTTGAATTTTTTTGTTGGATGTTTATGCCTTAAGTGTATTCTTGTTTCACATGACTTGCGTATATGCATGTGTGTTTCTATAAATTAATGTACTTGTTTGTGTACTTTATGTATATGATTAAAAACCTAAATTCATGTGTATGACCTATGTGAATGACTTAAGTGAATTCATGTCTATGCTTCATAATGTATGTACTACATGTTTTCTCCAGGACATAAGTGGTGCAGGAGCACACCTAGGCTAACCTTCATGTTTTAGTCATTTTTTTGGCTAGTACTTGACATTGGAAAAGTCAAGATAGTTAGGTTGTTTTTAGACCTTAGAAGGTCATTGCAATGTGGGCTAGGTGAGTTATTCATCAGGACTAAAGTCACCAAATTAGCCATTGTTAGTAGTTTTTATATTTCTTAGGCTTAGTTGCTTAATGTTGGATTTGAGCCTTGAATGTGTCTTAAAAACAAAAGTGATGTCATATAGATTCCATGAGGCCATAAATGATCTTAGATCCTCTAAATGAAGAGGTTGGAGGTCCTAAAACTCAGGGAGGAGGCATAATGGCAAAGATGCCAAAAGTTGCTAAATTGTTGTCATGACAACATTTGTAATTATTGCAAATGTTGCATGCAACTCGGTTACCTTGGATCCCCCTAAAAAATAGGAGTGGGGAATCGACCAATAGGCATAGAAACATGTAATGAGGCATATAATTTGGGAGAGGCTTGAATCTCGACAGAGAGGGTACATTGTAACAAGTTTTGAATTTGAATAGAGCTCTGCAACTCTATGATTTCAGGAAATCCGAGCATTTCAATGTGACAGTGATATCTAATGGATTGAATGTCTTAGTTTAGTTGTGGAATTGTGTTCACAGGATAGTTTGAAGTGTATTTAATTAAGCAAGCTAGTTTTTTAGAGATAGTCTAAGGTCTGAGGTAAATTATTTTGTGTTTTGTGTGTGCACTGGTCCTGTCCTGACCAGTCAGTCAATTCATGGCTCCCACATGAAAACTAACCATGGGATATTCCTAAGGGTGGTTGGATATGTTAGGGGAGTCATTATTCTATACATATGTAGGAGTAGGAGTCTGGTGGAGTCAAGTTTCTATTTTTAGTGCCAAGCCCTAGGCAAGCATAAACTGTCTGGTTAGAGGTTTGGAGATGAATTGAGCATATCTTGCAGGGTAGAGAAGCACTATACAGGATAAGTGTAGTTCTAGACACTAGTATATTTGACCTTAAATTTTGACTAAACAATTCGACCATCAAATAGAAATATTTTGGTTGGTCGCAATATAGAAGGAAAACTTTTGTTTTTTTTAATACATGCCCCGTGTTGGTCGCAATTTTGACTAAGACCGTGTTGGTCAAAATTTTGACTAACACGGTAACATAAAGTAAAAAAAAAAGTTTAAAACTTCATTTGATAATTTCATTTCAGCACATGCATGAAGGAGCTAGTAGAAGCTAATAGGGTGAAGATTTGAACCAGAGGGTTAAGGTATGTCAAATCGATTTCCAATAAGAATCGATTTCCAATAAGGGTGAAAATGGATAAAACCTTAAGCAATAGAAATACTCTATTTTCTGCAAAATTCATTCATCTTGAAGTCTCAATTTAGTTATTCTAATGCATTAAAGGAATTGCAATGTTTCTTTGTTCAATTCATGCCATTTTTGAATGAGTCTTATTTTATATTGAAACTGTTGTTGCAGTAGGAACTTAGAATAATGAGAACCATTCTAACCTAATAATGAGAACCATTCTAACTGTTGTTACACCAGTGGTCTATCTAATAATGAGAACCATTCTAACCATGGAAT
>MU224692.1:4512190-4525826 GCA_018584345.1 Thuja plicata
AATAATTAGGGGACTATAGCCATTTTAATTAAATTAAATAGGCTAGGGGAATGGGTTATTTTGCAAGTGGGTAATTGTTTTAGGGATTTATTTAATTCCTTTATAATTAAATACTATAGCCATGTTTGATTTTTGATTTGATTTGATTGGTCGAAGTTGATTTGAATTGTTTTGCAAGTGGGTAATTGTTTTAGGGATTTATTTAATTCCTTTATAATTAAATACTATAGCCATGTTTGATTGGTCGAAATTGATTTGAATTATATGGCTATAATAATTAATATATTTTAGTGATAAAAATCACCTAGGATATTAAATAGATTTGAAGAATTATGCCAAGCAGTAACAGGGTCGTTTGGACATAATTGAGGGTATGATCACACTTAGGGAAAATAGGGTCCATAGTTGGAACAGACCAAACTTAGGTGGTTACACATACCATCCCTAAACTGGTGGTCAAACTGAAGTGGTTAATAGGAGCCTTGGAAATATACTAAGGTTCTTGACCAAGGAATATGGTTAGCAATGGGATCAATTGATTGGGCAAGCTGAGTATGTCTACAATGACACCATAAATCAGTCAACTAGGAAGAGACCCTTTGAGATAGTATATGTATTACATCCTAGAGGAGTCTATGAGTTTAGAGAATTGAAGGATGAAGTGAAGGAAAGTGGATATGCAAATTATTTTGTCTATGCAATGTAGGAGATACATGATACAGTCAGGAGGACTTTGACAGAGAATATTATGAAGCATAAGAGTAAAGTTGATGAGAGTAGGAGAACAGTTCAGTTCAATGTGGGTGACATGGTCATGGTGCATCTTAACAAATCAATACTTCAAAAGGGATTCCCTCACAAGTTACAGATGAGAAGGATAGGTCCCTATCCTATCTTAGCTAAGTATGGTGATAATGCATTTAGAGTTGAGCTCCCAGAAAACACTGGACTGTCACCTATTTTCAATATTCCAGACTTAGTCCACTACAAAGGACCAAAACAAGACATGGATCAGAGTCTCCAAGAATTAATCAAAGATGTGGAAGATCTCAAATTACCCCCTACTACAGTCAGAGGAGCTGACAGTGTACTGGATACTAGAGTTTACAAACAGACTAGAACCAAAGAATATAAAGAACACTTGGTAAAGAAGCATGGTCAAACCAATGCTGATGCAGTATGGGTAAAGGAATTAGAGTTCAAAAAGATGGGGATTGATCCAAGCATCCTCAATCCAAGGGTGGATTGAACTTTTTGTTTTGGGGAGGATGGTGCAGGAGCACACCTAGGCTAACCTCCACGTTTTAGTCATTTTTTTGGCTTGTACTTGACATTGGCCAAGTCAAGATAGTTAGGTTGTTTTTAGACCTTAGAAGGTCATTGCAATGTGGGCTAGGTGAGTTAGTCATTAGGACTAAGGCCACAAAATTATCCATTTTTAGTAGTTTTTATATTTCTTAGGCTTAGTTGCTTAATGTTGGATTTGAGCCTTGAATGTGTCTTAAACACATAAGTGATGTCATAGAGATGCCATAAGGCCATAAATGATCTTGGATCCTCGAAATGAAGAGGTTAGAGGTCCTAAAACTTGGGGAGGAGGTATAATGGCAAAGATGCCAAAAGTTGCTAAATTATTGTCATGACAACATTTGCAATTATTGCAAATGTTGCATGCAACTCAGTTACCTTGGATCCCCCTACAAAATAGGAGTGGGTAATAGATCAACAAGGAATAGAAACATGGAATGAGGAATATAATGTGGGAGAGGCTTGAATCTTGATAGAGAGGGTACATTGTAACAAGTTTTGGATTTGAATAGAGCTCTGCAGCTCTGCATTTTCAGGAAATCCAAGCATTTCATTGTGACAGTGATATCTAATGGATTGAATGTCTTAGTTTAGTTGTGGATTTGTGTTCATAGGATATTTTGAATTGTTTTTCATTAAGAAATCTAGTTTTTTAGAGATAGTATAAGGTTTGAGGTAAATTATTTTGTGTTTTGTGCGTTCACTAGTCCTATCCTAACCAGTCAGTCGATTCATGGCTCCCACATGAAAACTAACCATGGGATCTTCCTAAGGGTAGTTTGATATGTTAGGGGAGTCATTATTCTATACATAGTAGGATTATGAGTCTCATGGAGTTGAGTTTCTATTTTTAGTGCCAAGCCCTAGGCGAGCAGACACTGTCTGGTTAGAGGTTTGGAGATGAAAGATTGAGCATATCTTGCAGGGTAGAGAAGCACTGTACGGGATAAGTGCAGTTATAGATAGGGTATAGTAATATCCTAACATGCTATGATGATTTAGTTCACACCAATCCATTCAACCAAGTTTTGAGCAAGTTTTCAACTAGGTTGTAGACAGTCCTAGAAATTAGGCCTATTAGCCCTATTGGACCTAGATTGTAGGAACCCTATGTACAGAGGGATTAGGAAAATAATACCTTCAAAATATCTTGTAAATTGATAAAGGGTATCTGAATGTGTGATTGATTTTTCAAGTTCTTTGGAATTTTTTTGAAAGAATTGGGAAAAACACACTGTAAAAGTTTACAAGAAATAGGCCTCAATTAGGCTTCCAAGTGATTGAATCCTTGAACCCGGTAAAGACCAAGTTGAAGACCCTAGTAAATGGCTTCAAATGACAAGGATAGGAAAATTTTCAAGGAGATGGATTTCACTACAATTAATCATGAATGCTAGAGTGGAGTTGGCACTCAAATCTTTCTAAGTGTAGTGGGAGAAGTGAAGATTTGTACTAACTAAAATGTGTTAGTCTTTCAAGGTGAAGTACATGAGTCGAGAACTCTTAGAGAAGAGTTGGAATTGGACTTAGTTAATCATCTAATCCAATTAGGACCTAGAGGAGATTAGGTTCCTAGAAGAGACAAGCTAAGGTCTCTTGGTTGAAGTGCTAGCAAACCTTGGAACACTCACAACAATAAGCGATTTTATGATTTAAGTGAATTAATGCTTGATGTGATACAATGTATTTAGGTGTATCTTTCATGCTGTATATGTATGCACTCCATGACTTAAGTGAATATATGTTTTTTGTTGTAATTTTTTTGTGACTGAAATACAAATTATGAGAGTTTGGTTTTTGTTCTTGGACAATGGATGTAGGGATATTTTATGCAATTTTGAGCCCCTTGAGTAATTTCAAACATATAATGTTTCTTGGGTACACCTAGGAAGTTATAGGGGTCTTTGGTGTAGGGAACCAAAGAAACACAAGGCATGGATAGGATTCTTCATGGGTTCATCTTCACATATTTGTAATCATGGTTAGATCCTAGAGATCAACCAGTCATTTTGATTAGATTGGTCTCATTGTAAACTCAATCCATCTAAGGTGTCTTTATAAACATAAGGTTGATTAGACTCATGACCTATGATAGGATAAGTAGGTTTTATGTTTTTGGTCTAATAAAGGTCCTAATATAGGATCTAAGGGTCTTCTAATTCCTTTCAATAGGTCTAGAGGTCCTAATAGCAATATTTTGCAACATTGTCAAAAGTTGCACAAATGTTGTCGAGCAACTTTTAAAAGTTGCTATGCAACTTTTTAATTGTTTTTGTTTCTAACCATTTGTCATGGGATCAAAATATCAGCTCCATCATCTCTATTTGGCTGGGTAAATTCTAGGGGAGACCTTTTTTCCCTTGTGAACCATCAAGAACATTCTGGTGCAAATCGGACCCAAGTGTTCCGAAGGTGCACTAAACCAAATTGGGCAGAAATTTTTGGAGAGCCATACCTCAGACCTCGTGAGAGATATCAGAGATCTTTGAAGTGTACAAGGATCATCTTGGGAAGGTCTACAAGCATGTATCTTGTTTCTGGGAGATTCCACTCAGAGTCCATATGGCGACCTGATCTTGGTTGGTGCAGAAAGTTACATTATTGCTCAGTTGAAAGTTGCTCAATGGTACACCTTTCAAACTATTTGTCGTGGGACCAAACCATCAGCTCCATCAGCTCTAATTGGCCAATTAAACACTAGGGGAGACCTTTTTCTCTTGGGGAGAATCAATAACATTTCGGCGCAAGTCAGACCAAAGTGTTCCCAAGGTGCACTAAGCCAAATTGGGCAGCAATTTTTGGAGAGCCATATCTCGGACCTCCTAAGAGATATCAGAGATATTTGAAGTGAAAAAGGACCTTATTGGGAATGCCTACAAGAATGTAGCTTAGTTCTAGGAGATTACACTTGGATTCCATTTGGTGACCTGATCTTAGTTGGTGCAAAAAGTTGCATTATTGCTCAGTTGAAAATTTCTCAATGGTGCATCTTTCAAACCATTTGTCATGGGACCAAACCGTTGGCTCCATTTGGCCAAGTAAATTCTAGGGGAGACATTTTATCTTGTGAAGCATCAAGAATGTTCTGGCGCAAGTCAAACTGAAGTGTTCCCAAGGTGCACTAAGCCAAATTGGGTAGCAATTTTTTGAGAGCCATATCTCAAGCCTTGTGAGAGATATCAGAGATCTGTGAAGTGCACAAGGACTATCTTGGGAAGGATTAAAAGCACATACCTCAGTTTTGGGAGATTCCACGTGGATTCCATTTGGTGACCCAATCTCAGTTGGTACAAAAAGTTGCATTGATACTCAATTGAAAGTTGCTCAATTGTGCATCTTTCAAATTGTTCATCATGGGACCAAACCATGAGCACCATCAGCTCCATTTGGCTCGGTAAACATTAGGGGAGACCTTTTTTTCTTGTGAAGCATCAATAATGTTCTGGCGTAAGTCAGACCAAAGTGTACCCAAGGTGCACTAAGCCAAATTGGGCAGCAATTTTTGGAGATCCATATCTCAAACCTCGTGAGAGATATTAGAGATTTGTGAAGTGAAAAGGGACCATCTTGGAAAGGCATACAAGCACATATCTCAGTTCTGAGAGATTCCACTCAGAATCCATTTGGCAACCCAATCTCGGTTGGTGCAAAAAGTTGCATTATTGCTCAGTTGAAAGTTTCTCAATCGTGCATCTTTCAAATTGTTTCCTGTGGGACCAAACCGTCAGCTCAATCAGCTCCAGTTGGACAGGTAAACACTAGGGGAGACTTTTTTTTCTTGTGAAGCATCAAGAACATTCTGGTGCAAGTCAGACCAAAGTGTTCCCAAGGTGCACTAAGCCAAATTGGAAAGCAATAGAAGTAAAACAATTCAAACGTCCACAAAGTATAACATATAACACCATAATTTTAATTATAGATTATGCCTATTACTTTGGTTCAACAAAATATTTTCAAGGTAGTTGATGTGGAAAAGATTAGGTCCATGGCAACACATGACAAATATATAAGATAGAAAACAACATACATAAAACGCATGAAAAACATGTAGTATGAAATAATACATACATACAACACATGGAAAAGATATAATATGAAAATGAACATACATACATAAATACAATGTATAACAAAGATACATACATAAATACATAATATGAAAATGAACATACATACATAAATACTACACATGAACCATTATTATAATTTAGAGAAACAAGAGATATCCACTGCATGAGTCGTTGTTATAATTGTAATGAATCATAATTCACTCATATCCTCTTAGATAAATGGTACACAGTAAACTATAAAAAAAATGTGGCCCCTAGGTATATACAAATCAACCCATGGCCACTTTTATATACAATTTGATCTTATTTCAATATACAAAATGTGGTCTCCAAATATGCATGTAAACCACTTTATAGTCATTTATATTTACAAAAAAGCGAAGTTAGATTGTTTTGAAAAATTTATATACAAAATTGTCAAAATAATTCTACCACTTTGTAGAATGATTCTTCATGATGGCCCAAAACTAATTGAGTGAACCTTTTGGATCAGCTCTAACCCTTATTGTGTCATGTATTGCCTTGTGTTTAGATTCACAAAGTTTTCATAAATTCTTCTTACGAGGTCTACTAGTATACTTTATCAATTAAATATTTGTTGCAACAAGAAGGTTTGAGTAATGAAAAATATGTCTATGTGTCTCATAATCCTCAAACAACCACTTCTTGGATTTTTGGATAGGGTACCTGCATTTCATAGAAGCATAAATTAATACAAAATTTAACATATAAAGTGTAATAGAATGATGGTAAGAGGTCTCAAAGTCGTCAAACAAGAACACATTATATTTTTGATAGCGTACCTTCTAATCCATGTCCCTATCACAACAACAGATCATATTTGGTACTCACTACCCTCTCCATCAATGACTGTAGTTATCAATTTCTTTTTGCCCTCAATAAAATGACACATAAAGTAATCAGTCCCTTCCTCATTGTTCTCACCTGCAACAACTGCATATACATGACCTGGAATTTATAGAGGGATAAGTTAACACCCTAAACACTTAACCACCTAATAAAATGAGTTCAAGTAGGTTCAACAAAGTTCATCTAAAAATGAAGAATAAATTGAGAAATTACCTGGCTCAACTAGGTTAGATATGTGATCAAAATCTCCTGATGCTTCAAACTGGCTCAATTGTAGTTCTCTAGGAATTTGATATGTATCAAGCGGTTGCAAAGGTGTATAAGGCCATTCGCCAACCCACTCTTTTGATTCACATTCCTCCCATGAAAAATTCATACAAGACAAGCAAAAACATGCCATTAATCTAGTATGAATGCCTAGTGATGTTGCATTTGAACTTCTAAATGAGTGCATGTCACTTGATCTTGTAAGTGTACAACAATATAGATAGTTTTCAATGTTAGACTCTCCTATCAACCAAAAAAATCTATTAACCATATACACTTACCTTCATTACCTATTCCCATCGTAGAGTTACATCATCGCACAGTTGTTTCTACATTTATTAACTCTGTATGACCTTCGTACTTCAATTCCTCTCTGGCAAGAGCTCTTTTTACACATTCACCCACACCATCATGCTTGTCTTTTCCATGCACCACCTCGATGAAAGTCCAAAAATGTTGAACGCCACTTGTCACATGCATCCTACTCAACCAATAGAAAATCCTTGCATTCTTGAATTGTGAGGTGCAATTGTCTGACCATATTATGTGTTGGTTGTACTTAATACCTATTTCCCTTAAATTCTCATAGAAAACTTTGAAGAAACCTTGCACAAACTCTGATGAATTTGTGCGATCGTCACTAATGTAGAAGTGATACTCTCTTAAAACCTTTCTATCTGTGTCTGTACTACCATGTGCATGCAAGAATGCTATATGTACAAATATCGTCACTTTTATAGAATGGTAATACAATGCTTGCACTTCATTCTAAGGTTTAAGTGTATAATTCTTAGCAAAATAAACAATGGGGACAATAGTACCAAGGGGAAAAGTGTCCTTACATATCTTGAATTTCTCATCCAACCACCTAGCTCTATGTGAATGACATATGTACTCATAAACTAGTTTCTCTTTAAAAATCTTCATAAAATCAGCTATGCATATATCATTTTTCACTAACTCACACCTCTTAAGTTCTTTTCCATATTTTATACCATAAGTTATTGTCTTGTATTTTCCAAAAGAAACTAGTGTATTTCCAATCTCATTTGTGCTCTCTAGATGGTGACATATCCCCAACTTTCTCATACCACCACATGCACTACAAGATCCATTCAAACAAATCATCTTATAATAAATGCAACCATCATCTTGATTGCATAATACAGTTGACATAAAATCTCTTGATGACGTAGGAGGTGCTTGAAGACCACATTCCTACAAAATAGTGTTAGTGTGAATAGTACAACAAACATGACGATATATATCATAATGCATGGAAATTCAATATGTACCTTGCAACAACATGTGGTGCGCACATGATTAATCTTGACGTAAAAGGGTTTTTCCATTTCAAAAAATCTTTGACTAATTTTAATTCGAGAAAATCTTTGGAGGAATCTTTCATAAAATTTTGTTGGGTGAAACCCTTGTGTTGTCATGCCAAAACTTTTCAATTAATGTTCTTAATGCATCAACAACAACCTTGTCCTTGCGTGGGAGTCTACCCAAGAATGATCAAAGAGAATTAGTGTTTGGATCCTCAATTTTATCTTGCCTATGTAAGGTTCTCTATAATGTTGATCTACCTATCCTTAATGAATTTCTTGTTTTGCTTACTATACGATATTTTTTTATTTCCTTTCCCATTATAGTTGATGTGAGGACACGTCGAGTAACATTAAAGCATCTTTACTGCGTGATTTTTGAACCAATGGCTTGGTATGCATCGAATATATTTCTCACAATGGTTCTCTTAGTACTACTTTTAGATGTTCTCAACCCCAAAATTCTCATTGTCTCTCTAAATTTCAGATTCTTAATCATTTCAACAACTACTTGACATCTTCCACTTTGATTTAATTTTTCAAAATAGGTATTCCAAATATGTTTAATAATTCTTCTACAATTTCTTTCAGACATTTTATCATGCATTGGCCTCAAAATATTTTGATCAATGTCAATTAGAAGCTTTAGTTTTCTACAAATTATTCTAGGAGATGTTAACACAGCTGCATGCTCTACATTTTCATTAGATGAATTAGGTGCATTTATCCCCATCATTTCAATTGGTGTATGTTGAAAATTTTCATTTTCATTATGTGCATTTTGTTCATTAATGTCATCGAAATGAAATGGTGCATTAGATGAATTAGGTGCATTTATCCCCATCATTTCAATTGGTGTAGGTTGAACATTTTTATTTTCATTATGTGCATTTTTTTCATTAATGACATCGAATTGAAATGGTGCATTAGATGAATTAGGTGCATTTATCCCCATCATTTCAATTGGTGTATGTTGAACATTTTCATTTGCTGAATTAGGTGTATTTTTCACATTAACATTAACATTTTCATTTTCATCACTTACATTTCATGCATTTAATGATGTACCTTATTGTATTATCCTCATGCACTCTCTTTGTCTTTCCTTTTATGTCTCTCATTGTTCAATTGTTCCTCTTTTTTTCTTTCCCATTGTTCGTATTAAATGGACCCTATGAATAATATCATGAACATAGATTAACATGTGAACATCAAATCCAAAAAATAAGAACAAATCAACCATTTTCTTGAAATGTGAACTTACAATGATAAAATAACATCAAAAACACCAATAAACAGCACAATTCAATCATTGCAAAGAAAAAACATGCAAAAAAGTGCATACATGTCTATTACTGGCATCAAACAACATAAAAGTAGAAGTGGGACCTTGGGAAAACTTGAAATGACTATTTTTAGACCGTTGAAGTAAGAAACGTTCCTAATTCAATAGAACCCAATCGGGTTCTGAGGACTTAAGAACCCAATCGGGTTATGAGAAAATAGAGAGAGAGAGAGAGAGAGAGAGAGAGAGAGAGAGAGAGAGAGAGAGCATAATTTTTACTTCTTCATAACCTGATCAGGTTTTGAAGAAGTGAAAATTGTGCATTTTATTCTCTAGATCCCGATCGGGTTATGTAGGAGTTGAAAACGTATTTTTTTCTTTTCAGAACCCGATCGTGTTATTTGAAATTTAGAAACCCGATCGGGTTATGGCTTGGGAAGAGGCTTGTAAAATGACCTAAAGGCTTGGAGGCTCATTTTCCCTCCATTTTTGTTCTTTTAGACATTTTTTCATCTCTTAAGATGAATTATCAACTTTATCTTCATCAAGTTTGCAATTTGTCAACAAGGTAGCTCTATAATTTTCACCATAATCTCATACCTCTTCTTAGCTTTCTAACCATATATATTTTTCTATTTTTGGATAACATTAGCATAGTAAACTTTAATTTTCTTTACCAGTGTCTTGACATTCCTCATAGACATATGTCTACCATTTTTTTAATAACTTTTAATATACTTAACCAAATTACAAATAAATTACATATTATTGTTCTACACTTGATTATATACAATTTAAATAAAAAAATTTAATTTTGATTATTTTGATGCAAGTTATGCCCAGTGCACGAACAGGTTCCATATTTTTAGGATGCGGTCACTTTAAAAAATCACAGAAAACAAAATACTCATCAGAAAATTACAAAAAAAAACACGACTTCTAGATCTCACTCTTATCTATCATCCTAAAAAAGGGATTTTAAAAATATTGAATATAACTATATCTTTTGTACAGGGCATGGAAATAGCTATGTTATATTTTTCTGAAAAAATCAGGAACATCTTTTCGTGTGCGTGAGGTTTGACCCTCTTAATCTTATCAGTTTTTAAAAAAATTAGTATTTTAGAAACTAGATTCAGATTAATATAATTTTTATTTTTACACATCTTATTTTGAGCGCATGACCCTCAAATGTCTGTTCCAAGTTCAGGTTTACCCGATTTCAGAAAAATGTGTCCACTTATACCCCCTCTCTGGTTCACAACTTGGTGCACATACTCACATGAGGCAAAGAGAGAAGAGGCAGGGGAAGAGAGATGAGATAAAGGTCAAGGAGGATAATTAGGGCTTATAATAGATAGAAACAGTGATGGGGAAGAGAGAGAGAGAGAGTCATTTATACATAAATCTATATAAATATATCTATATAGAACTATAGATATGCATATATGCATACATAGACACATATTATATATGTAATTATATACATGTGTGTAGTGTATGCTAAATTTAAAAGCATATATTTTTATCTCTTCATAACCCATACGGGTTATGTAAAACTCAAAATTATGCTTTTAGTTCAACATAACCCGCAAGGTTTATGTAGAATTTGAAATTGTACTTTTTGTCTTGCAAATCCCATGCAGGTTATTTGGCACATACGAACTCGTACGCATTTTTTCTTTGTAAGAGGGTTGGAAAATGATCCTAAGGCTTGCAAACTCATTTTCCCTCCATTTTTGTCCCTTTACACATTTTTTGATCTTCCAAGATGATTTATCGACTTCATCATCGTTAAGTTTACAAATTATCAAGTGGGTATCTATAAAATTACCACCATAATCTCATACATCTTCTCATCTTTCTAACCATATAAATATTTCTATTTTTGGACAACATTAGCATAGTAAACTTTAATTTTCTTTACCAATTCCTTGACATCCCTCAGACCAATATGTCTACCATTTTTTAATAACTTTTGATCTACTTGACCATATTCAAAACAAATTACATATTACTTTTCTACACTAAATTATATACACTTAAAAAAGTTTGCATTTTCAATTATTTTGATACAAGTTATGCCCAACACACAAACAAGTACCAGATTTTCAGGATGAAGTCACTTCAAGAAATCATAAAAAAATACAATACTCAATGGAAAATTACAAATAAATACACAAATTATAGATCTCACTCTTACCTTTAATCCTACTAAAGGGTTTGGAAAAATAATAATTTTAACTATTTCTTTTGTGAAGTGCACGGAAACAACTATGTTATGTTTTTCTAAAAAATCAGGAATAATTTTTCGTGTGGCAAGTTTTACCCTCTTAATCTTATCCATTTTTTAAAAACTTTAGTATTTTAGAAACTATATTCAAACAAATATGTAATTATTATTCTTTTCACAACTCCTAGTTTTGAGTGCATAACCCTCGAATGTCTCTTTGAAGTTCAGGTTTACCTGATTTTAGAAGAAAAAAAAGTGGGCACTTATACCCCCTTTTCATTCACAATCTTGGTGCACTTACCCCCAAATAGGATCGATCCAATCAACCATATGTTGCATCCAACAAAGAACACTCCCCAAAACCTGTCAGTGACAAGCTCAATTGAAATATACAGACTATCGGTGCACATCAACTGATACACCAAACTAGTCAGTTCCACAGTATTCGATACACCAAAAGACTAGAATAATGATATGTTGACATCAATGAAAATAATATGGATCACATCAACCTAAAATTCTAACAGGGGTATAGTCAGGCGCATTAGGTAATGTACTTTGTCTAGGAATAAAACTTTCAACATGATTATTAGGATTAGAGAGATTGAGAGCTTTGACACAACTTTTCATAGACATGATATTAATATAAAAATTTGAGATATGTCATACAAAGATTTCACACCATGTTCATAATTTTGGACTATCATTCTCAACCTTGAATCAAGGGGATTTCCTCACTATTAAAATTTTCTTGACCCATCTAATGTTCAATATTTTGCAAATTATTGACAATATTTTTCATTTGGCTAGGACAGACTTTTTTTATGAAGTCATCATTATCATGTTTAAAGTATGAGAAGAGTTGTTTTCAACAATGTAAGGTATCTCATGAGTAGGAATTGAGGTATCACCTAAATTGAAATGGAAATTATTAGTTGACTTTCACTCTATACCCTTAAGGGAATCCAAAAGTCTATAACTTATTTACAAGGATGTTAGATGTAGGGCTTAAGGGCATAAAAATCATGCATAAAGATATAAAAGATGGAAATATCTAAATAATACAAATTCTTAATAAATTGACCATTTAACCATTGCATAAAATGAAGTAGATTTGAATTTGTAAATGTAATAAGCATGTTAAGTATACAAATAAAATATAGACATCCAAACTAGATGTAAAGAAGTTGTAAGTTGCATTGGATTCATTTTTGGATTCACCAAAATGTAAGTTTTGGTGAGCTATGTCTCTAAATACATGAAATGTAGCAACGATATATACATAAAAATTCAGATCTAAACATCCAAATTTTAGAATTAAGATGTAAGAATTTGGGTTCACAAAATGTAAGGTGGGGAAATAGGATTCACTAGCTCTCATAATAAAACTCTAGGATTCTTAGGCATATATCCTCTCTTACATTGGAAGGAAGATAATCTGTTAGGATCAAGAAGGATCAAAAGATAAGTGGATGAAATGATCCCTTGCTAATAGAAGACTATGAATATGAAATTATTATTTAAAATGCAATATCTAGAGATAAATGAGAAGAAAATTTTAGTTTTCTGCATATGCGGGGTGACTAGTAACTAACAAACAAATTCAAGAGGTTGATCTAGAAAAAAAATACTAGAACTAAATTGCAATTTGAATTTGTGGCTAAAGTTGGAGTAAGGTAACTTGGTCACCTTGTTCCTAGACAAGGGTGACAAGGTCACCTCAATCCTAGTGGTTGGTGTATTTTAGGCATTTTTGTATGCGGTAAATTTGGCCTTGTTAATTCACCATACACTTCAACATAGTCCTTCTTCACTAGGTACACACAAGACTGAATATGAGATTATTCATCTTATCTACCTGCATGATTCGACCTGTTGCCTTCTATCCAGACGGGGTTTTTGAAATTGCTCTCAGGACGAGAGTCTCACAACCATGGACCAATCTAGGAATGAAGGATTTATCATGATGGATGCAATACAATGCAAGATTATACTAAGAAATGAAATATGAGAGATTAAGCTAAGACATGAATTTCAATGCAATTAATCTAGAAATTGAAACTATCTTATTGCAAGATGATATTATTCTATATGAAGCTATGACAATAATTCAATATTGTAACAATGCATATTTTCTTCAGAAATTCAGGGGGTTTTGAATGAAGAATGAGAGTTCTTTTATAGACTCAGAGATGATCAGAATAGAAAATTTCCTCTTTGAAATAAAACAGATAGAAAAGCCAGTTTAAAATAGAAAGCTTTATTGAAAAGAATT
>MU224692.1:4552069-4597051 GCA_018584345.1 Thuja plicata
TAGATCAAGGTGTGTATTGGATCAAGAGCAATGATCCTTGGAGCCATACTTGCTATGTGTGGAGAAAAGTTGTGTGAAGTCCCTCATCAAATGTAGAAAGAAGACCACCATACCACCTCTGCATCAGGTTTTTTCCCATGTGTTTGGGCATGTTGTTATCTCCTCAGCATGGTGGGAGTGGACCTTTGGTTTCATGTGGTCAGGTGGTAGTGATTCTTATTACCATTGAGATATGATGTTCCTGACTTTTGCTTGGATGATCCTTGCTACAGTTGTACCTTCTTGTTCTTAATTGTTGAAGACTTGCTCTTATATTTCTTATGTTATGTACTTTTATCATTGTATTAGTTGTGATATTCTTGGAATATTTTATTGTACTTTGTATTAAGTTTTATTACATACCATGTGACTTGTGCACTGGATGTTGGTTCATTATGTATACCTTATGATATCATTTGTATCTAGTTTTCATTTATGTAATGATGTTCTTGTTATTCATTTGCATTATATGGAGATTGTATATTGTTTACTATATTTAGTAGATTATTTATCTTACGTAATTCTACGTCATGGAACCCTCGGGATTTGTAATCTGTAGATGAGTTTCCTTTATGAGTATATTATGTCTTCTATTATATTGCTTCCGCATTGTTATTCTTTATCAATTGTAAACTCTTAAAAAATCATTCTTTAAATGGTAGTATCATGTTTAAGGATAACTTCTCCTAGGTTCCCTAGCGGGGCATTACACACCAAGACTTAATCTAGAAAGTATAGGATCTAATGGAAAGAGTGCAACTGAATTTAGCTAAAAGTACCAAGAATATAATAGTATTTGCAACCTCTTCCTAGGAACAAGATGCATTGGGTGAAATCTTCCTAACAAACTATCTTCAAACTAAAACCACGAGTTAGTACTATCTTTTGGTTACTTTTTAAGGTACTTACATATTACTATTTATCCTTTATCAGTCTATGTTTTTTGAAACTTATCATGTTGGCTCATTTAGTCTTCTATCTTGCACCATTTAATCATATTCATTTAAATAAACAAATCCTAATCAATCATATTGAAGAAGCTTTTTACTCATTTAGTGCTTAAGTATACTTGATTCTATTGTTTCATCTTCCTTTTAATTTTTCATTAGGAAATATGAATCATTCCCCTTCCTTTGATTCCCTTTTCCTTTTGTACATTTTGATGAACCCGACACGTGACTTTTCAATTTTGATTTGGTATATAGATCTGACACATTATATACATAAGGAAAAGATAGTTGGTGGAAGACAATAATTTAAGAGGGATTTCCCACCTTTTCCTAATGCACAATTAAAAGGAAGATGACCCAATAAGCTCAAGTATAACTTAATATCTAAGTGATTCAAATGATTATTCATGATAATGATTAGAGTAAGTTGGATTCCAAGGACTATGATACAAGGATAAGTAATAAAATTGTCAAGTTTCAACATACACGGGCTGATAGAAAATAGACAGTAACTTGTAAGTACTTGAAATGACAACCAAATAGTAATACTGGCCTATGGTTTCAGTTTGAATTTTAATTTACGGGAAGCGCACACCCAAGTCATCCTATTCCTAGGAAGAGGTCGCAAAATTATCATGTTCCAAGTACTTTAAGTTGATCTTAGTTGTAAAATTTCTATCATATCTTGTACTTTCTAGATTAAATCCTTACAAGTTCACTACCCATTCCTCCACATAGAAAAATAGGAAATTGTTGGGTTGAAGGGGTTTTCCTTGGTCAAACCCTAGTTGATGAATCAACCTTCAAATATGAATGAAATTGCATGAAAGAAAAGTATGTAATTGTAAAGATAAATGTTAGATCTACCATCTAAATGTGTATACCTTCATAAATTGATATTGAGATCATGATTTATATATCAATACTTGCATTTAATTGTATGTTGAGTTGAAATCTTGGAATGTTAGAAGAAATTGAGGATGCCTTTCACAAATACATAGATCTGCAAATAGTCCTAAAAAGTCTTCAATGTTTGTTTTTTTTAAAGAAAAAGTGGGCAAGCCACTGAATATATTTATTAATATAATATAAGCTGGTTCAAGAGCTCATCCAGGAAAGAACCAGCAAGAAAACCCAGAATCCTTGCTCAAATACAATATAGCAGAAAGATTCTGTGACAATTAAAAGTAATCAAGAAGTCATTCAAATACAAAATCACCATCCACATCATCAAGAAAAATTTAGGATGGTCAGTTCCTCTGAACGGTTATGCCCATCGGTTCTGATACAAATTTTGTTTCTGTTGGTTATGCATAAAGGTTCAACTGGACGGTAATTTTTGTCGGTGTATCTTGTCGGTAATGTTCGTCGATATCTCCTGATCGGTAATTCTCATCGGTTCATCATCGCCAGTTCATCATGGTCGGTACTGGTCATCAGCTTGCCCTGGTTGATAATGGTCAGTGATATTTGTCAATTGACCTTGTTATCAGCTCTGTTGTTTGGTTTTGGTACAAAATTTGATTCAGCTATATTTAGAAAATAAATATTTTAGCTAAATACCCGAACTACAGAATTTGCCACATGGGCACAAAAGTTTAGGACATAATCGATTGAAACAAAAACAAGAACTTTTTCCCAAATGTAAACTTTTTTCCATTCCTAATATCTTCCTAAAGATTTGGGCATTTCCCACCCAGAGCCATGGGGCACATCTTCCTTCTCAGCAGAGCCCAAAGTAGTTAAGAGATACGGCCTCCATCCACTCCCGTGTTCCTGGCTAGCTATCTCCTCCCAGTCATCGTCGCCATCTACTAAATGTAGGGTTTGTTGTGTTGTTACATCTGCAATTCAAAGTTGGTAACCAAATATACCATATCGGTGAAAATGTACATCTTTATCCCTTTCAACTGACGGTTCCCCTTCCTCCCAAATGTTCCATTGTTTTCCATGACGTGATGGCTTCTATTTTGTAGGTCGACTGGGGGATCATGTGGTGGAGACACAGGGTTCAGCAACCCTAGGAGTTCCAGTAGAGCACCAATAGTCTTTCTCACTCTACTTTCTAGCTGCACTCCAAGCACCTCATAGTAACCTTGAGAACATTATTCAGATATTTAGCATTTTGACTATCAAGCGTTTGTTTTACCCTATCGTATGTTGCTAGAAAATCATGAAATTGCAATAATTGATGTCATGAAAATAAGCCCCCCACAAGAGCTTGGCCACTCCATAGGTCATAATTTTCAATGGAAATTTTCACATTATGACCAATCCAAAATTGCTTTTGAATGACTTTAAATGCCAGAATTTTGATTAAGTGCGCAAACTGTACCAAATCCATTGCATTGGAGAGAAATATTGATACTAGCTGAGAAGGGTAAAGGAACTGCTTAGAAGTGGGGATTAGGTGTTCATCCCTAATTATCTATTTTATCACCCATTTGATGAAGGCTAGTTGTGCAATGAACATAATCTCAAAGATGGAATCAGTGATATTTGCCAGCAAAACCTCTTTGTCAACCCTCGGAGATAACTAGATCCTAGAGTTCTTCGGCAGCACCTCCCTGTGAAGCTTGGAGCATGAATCACATCACATGCATACTTCAAAAAAATCCACCATTTCAAATCTGTGCTATTCCACCGTGTAATGGGTTTTCTATAAATAGACAGACCTCAACATATAGCAGATTCCAAAACTATTCAATTCAATCAATTCTGTACTCTGCATTATTCAATGCATTATCTCCCAGTTGAGCTGGCTTGCGTGTGTGAATTAAATTTATTGACATGTGATTCATGATCTTCAATTATCCTTGTTAAAATGCATTCCTATACATAGACCTCCATGCATCCCTATGGTATAATGGTGGATGTGCTTACGATTGTTCAGCTACCTTGAAATTGTGTTAATGTACGAAATCATAAGGTTTTGAAGAGGCATTTAGTTTTAGCTATTGTGAAGTCATTTGTCTTCGTTAATCAGCATTCAGAGGTCATCATTCACTATAATGAGCTCGATTGAGTTGATTTCTAATGTCATGAGCCCATCACACCAAAGATTCGCCAACATGTCTGGAACTTTGTTACCTTCACGGAGTGTGTGGGAAAAGTACACCTCTTACAAAGTGTCTACCAGATGCCAAATTTGTTTAAGTATGTAGGTGAGTTACCAGGAAGAAGATTTTCTTTTAATACATGCATTAATTATGACCGAGGAGTCACCTTCAACATGAAACCGATCAAATCCTCCCTGCTTAGCTAGAATTAAACCCGACAGAAGGGTGTGTGCTTTGGCTAGGTTGTTTGTGCCTGTCAGTAAGGGTGAAGCAATCAGCACTAAAACAAACCCTTGTGAATTTCAAATGCAAGACCCCAAACCCAAGTTTCCCGAATTTCCTCGAGACACCCCATCAAAGTTTAACTTGAGGATCCCATTTGGGGGAGGTATCCATTTAACCTCTGATCTATCAATTTTTATTGTGTTCTACTTTGAAATTACACATCCAAATGGAATGAAAAGGTGTTTCCAAGTATATAGAATGATGGTATCCCATTGAGTAACAGTTGGATAAAATTTTCACTTGCTGAGTGAAGCGTTGACCACCTCTGAAATAGCTTTGTCAATGCCATCAAGAATTGTTTCGATTGGAGAAGAGACCTTCCTGAAGATACGTTTATTCCTTTCCCACCAGATGGCCCATACTACTGAGGTGGGTGTGCATTTCCAAATTATACAAAATAGTGATTTTGAATATAGGTCCAGCCAAGCTTGGAAGAGGTCCCAAATGTTGTTTGGAAGGGGAGTGCAAAAATTCAATTTGCTTAGCACATACATCCAACAGCTTTGTGCAAATGGACATGTCATAAATAAATGATCCATTGTTTCATTGGGTCCATCACACAACAAGCACTTAAATGGGGGAGCTATTTTGAATTTATCTAGCCTTTCACTAGTCAGAACTCTATGCTTAAATGCAAGTCAGGCAAAACAGCCCACTTTTGGTAAAACAGTATGGTTCCAGCAAAAAGAGTATGCTCGTGAGGGAGTCTTATCTGTTCCTATTTGTTGCAGTTTATATCCCTCTTTAATAGAATAGTTACCATCTAATGCTGGAGCCCAAATTAGTTTGTCCTCAAGTGTAGAAAGATAGACATTTCTAGTGGATAGAATATTTCTAAGTGTTTCTTTATCCCTGTCACTGATTGTTAAATCCTCTGGATCCTTCCAAATGACTTTTCCTAAAAATCTGCTCACTGCTGAAATATAGTGAATTAAGTGAATACCCCAATTATGTTTTTTAGCCTCTTTGATCTCCACAATATTTGGAGAAGTGCACAAAGGAGTTTTTCCACTCCACGAGTCTCTCTAGAATTTTACACTACACCCATTATTAACTTCCCAAGTGACATACTTTACAACAATGTTTCTTGAGGCAGGCATGAAGTCCCAAATGGCTGATCCTTTAGGAGTGTCTTGAATTGATATAATTCATGATGGTTCATTATTATCCAGATATTTTTGTTGCATAATCTAACACCATTTTTTGAGAGGCTTTGAGTACATTTTCCAAATTAGTTTTCCACCAAAGGCCTCGTTCCTTTTTTCCAAGTCATGCGCCCCTACACCTCCTAATGCTGGTATATGTGACATATCTTGTAAATATATAAGAGGAATTTTCTTTTCTTGTTTCATATTTGTAGTCCATAGAAATTTTCTAATTAGGGTTTGTATCTTGTGAAGAATGGACGAAGGAGATTTGAGGACTACTAAGTAGTAATTTGGAATTGCTGATAAAACTGACTTGATAAGGAGGATTCTACCTAATAGCGATAGCCATCTGGCTTTCCATGCCAAAATTCTGCCCTTTATGCATTCCAGGACTGAAGACCAATAGTTTGTTTTGTTTGAGCTCATAAATAAGGGGATGCCAAGGTACATGGATGGTAAAAATTCCTCGGTGAATCCAAGAATCTGAACAATTCTATCTGAGATTACTTTGTTGGTGTTAAACAAGTAGATCTTGGATTTTTGAGCATTAATACTTTGTCCTGACACTTCGGAGTATAATTGGAGAGTATATTTTATTTGTTTAGCATCATGTACATTTGAGGTTCCAAACAGTAGAGTGCCATCAGCAAACAATGAGTGTGTAATGGAGATATTAGTGCCACCGATATGTGCACCATTCCATGACCCAGCCAAATTCTTTTTCTTAATGAATCTACTAAAGGCCTTTTCCATGATGATGAAGAGAACTAGAGAAATGGGGTCTCCTTGCCTTACTCCTTGTGTAGAAGAGAAAAATCCTGAAGGTTTACCATTAATGATTACAGAGAACCATGCCCCCGAAATGCATGCACTAATCCATTTACACCAGCCCTTGGAGAAGCCCATTTTCTGCAAAACTTTGAATAAGAAGGCCCAACAAACTTTGTCATAGGCTTTCATCATATCTAGTTTGATAACAAAGTTTGAGGAGTGATTCATGTTAATTAAATGAAGAACCTCGTGAGCCACCAAGGCTCCCTACATAGTTTCTCTTCCCGACATGAATCCACCTTGTTCAGATGAGATGTTACTTGGGATAAGATGTTGCAGTCTAAAATAAATAGCCTTTGTAATGATCTTATAGGTAATGTTGCAGAGAGATATTGGTCGGTAATCTGCAAATGTTTTTGGATCTTTGATTTTTGGGATGATAGTGATATTGGTAGTATTAAAGTACTTGAGCATACACTTGTGTTTCCTAGATTCTTCCACGGCTGCTAGTAAGTCCTAGCAAATGACTTCCCAACAACACTGGAAGAAAAGGGTTGTGAACCCATCGAGTCCTGGTGCTTTATCCGAAGGAAAGGAGAAAAAAACTTTATGGAGCTCATGGATAGTAAAGGGGGCCATAAGCATGTCATTCTCAAGCGGGGACACCATTAATGGGATATCATCAAGAATCTCATTCAGTTTCTCTTTCGAAGGGGAAGGGGTTGTATCTGGGGCTAACAAATTCTTGAAGAAATTAACTCCTTCATCTCGGATATCTTGGGTGTTTGAGATAATATTTCCTAAGGTCACTCCCTTTATTTCAAAAATTGTCTTTGCTGCATTTCTTTGTGTGGCTGAGGCATGGAAAAATTTTGTATTTTTATCCCCTTCATGTAGCCATAGTTCCCTGGATTTTTGCCTCCAGTATTCCTCTTCTCTATTACATAGCTCATCCCAATCCTGTTGAAGGTCTTTTTTTTTGTGATAGGAGTCATTATTCAAACCATTTTGGATGATATTGCTATAAATGTCAGACAGTTATTGTTTAACTTCCTCTTTTTGGTGGAATATATTCTTGAAGACCTACTCATTCCACTGTTTAATATTTTTCTTAATGTGTTTCAACTTCATTGCAAACTGATACATTTTGGATCCATTAACAAATGGGGAACTTACCCACCATTGGTTCAAGAGAGGGAGAAAGTGTGGGTGTCAGAGCCACATTCTTTCAAACTTGAAAGATGAGTGATGCCTCTTATCATTATTGCCTGAGTTGTTGATGACAAGTGAAATGGGAAAGTGATCAGAGCCAGGTAGTGCCAAGATTTATGAATGAAATTGAACATTCTGAAGTTTCCACTCTTGTGATAGTAAGAACATGTCTAGCCTAATAGCAATTTGTGCAAACCTTGTTGTCTTATTTTTCCATGTGAAAGAACCTTGGGTGGGATGAATATCCATGAGATTGTTATTGTCAACAAAGTGAGAGAAGTCCTGGATAGTTTTGATAGGTTGAATAATGCCTCCTATTTTTTCTGACTGATCAAGAATTGCATTGAAATCTCCCCCAAGAATGACATTCTGTGTGTCTTGTCTCTAAATCAGCCTAGTGAGAACATCCCAAAGTCTCAATTTATCCTATGTAGAAGAAGGACCATAAACATTAATTAAGATAAAATTAGTATCAAACTCTATCATCTCGAGGAGCTGCCAATTATGGTCCTGCAGAATAAGTTGACCTCGAATCTTTTGAGGATTCCAAAGCACTGCCAGTCCTCCTAAAGCTCCCAAACCTTGGGAGTGCAAGGAAACCCAAGAAGGCCATTTAGCTATTGTGTTTTCATAATTTTCTTGGGAAAGCTTTGTTTCCTGCAACAAAATGATGTCTTCTTTCATAGAATCAATGGTCGATTTGATCCTCCATCTTTTTTTAGAGGCATTGAGGCCTCTGACATTCCATGAGTTGATCTTCATTGCTGACAAGGAGAACCTCGTGTTCTCCTTGTCACATGTTTGGTAACAACAAAGTTGTCATCTAGGGTAGACTAGATACCTGCAACAATTTCCAGATTGGTCTTCATGCCTTTAGATCGATCTCTTGTCGTAGGGATTTTTTGAGTTTGAGTGCATTTTGAAGGTGATTGTTCAATTGATAGATACTTCTTGTGGTTAAATACTGTCGCTTGATCAATGACCTCTGTACTATAAGTACCCTTACTCTAGCTGGGGGTGTCCAGCTCAACTTGTGAAAGCAACCTTTCCTTACCCAAACCATCTGTCATAACCTAAGCCTGCTAAATAATGCAATTTTCAACCCCTAGATCAAGGTCAAAAGATTCCTCCAAGAATAAAGATTTTGTATTATTATGATCTTCAGCTACAAACACTGAGTGTTCTAGCAAATCTGAAGTATTGATCTGCTCCTGAGACTTTTGCGCATCCATTGAATCTTTTGCAACATCCTAGTATCAAGTACTATAACCTGTAGGTTGTTTGGTTTGTGGCACTCTTGGAGCCCCAATTGCAGAGATGACAATTTATTAATTGCATCATGTTCCTCTAGAGTTACTCCAGTAGCCCCTGTTTTGTCAAAAATCAGATTGGACACTAATTCCGCAATGATTTGGTCCATGTGTTGCCTAATCTTAGAATTTTGTTGTAGGCTTTCAGTATGTAAGTTTTTAGGCTGCCATTAAGAATGAGGGGAATTAATACTCAAAGGGGCCAGAAAAATATGTTTCTCCAGACCCTCAATGCAGAGTGTAGGCCGAGAATCTCTCCATTGTGAGCAGATTGATAAATACAAAAAGAAATGCCAAAGTAGAACAGAGAACCTTGCTGCTGAAATCTGTGTGTGGGAGAAGGAAGTATTGTCAGATCATCCTTTAGTTTGCATTGTTGGTTTGGGTTGAGGGTGGCATGGATGTATTGCTTGAAAATTGTTATGGGTACATTCCAAAGGATCAGAAGTATGATCCAAGCATACTCTGATTTCTGATGGATAGTCCTTCTGACAATCTAAGATGAAGTGTCCAAGTTTACTTTGATATTTGTGAATGAGCTCTGGTTGTTGGATGATGATCTGTTATACCCAATATCCCCATTTATATTTGATAGAAATTTGATTAATAAAATCTTTATGGCTATCAATTAAAATACAGACTCAAGCCTCTCAATTAGGGGCTTCAAATGGAATGAGATCATGCCTAATGAAGATGCCCACAGTGTTCACAATTAGTTCAATAGTCTCGAGATCTTTGTATTCCAATGAAATCAAGGGGAAAGATATCCAGTGGGGGAAGAAGTAGGCAAGTGAAGGATCAGGTTTAAAATTGGGAATCCACACCATAGTAAAGAGGCCTGATCCTTTACAAAACCAGCTCTTATGCTTATGAGCCAAATCTCTATCAGCTTTGGAATGAAAGATGAGAAAAAAAATTGAAATTGCATCCAAGTAGAATATATATTTTAAGCCCAAAATCATTTGCATAGCCCATTCTTGGATTAAAGAAAATGATAAATTGTTTGAAGAAAGCTTACCTATGAGAGCTGAATGCAGAAGTGTGCCAATGTGTTCCTGCAACATCTTATCCGGAAGAGTGATTGAAGCCATATTGGAGATCGGATTGGCATTAACATGAGGATCTTTCTTTTTCCAAACTTGATTGGGTTTATTTGGAATGAAGGGGACTCGAGCAGAGAAGTCACCCACAGGGGGTGGGGGAAAGTGTCCTTTGAACTGATCATGCTTGCTCTTGCTGGGTTCATCATGTCCGTGTTTTGGTGATACGGGAGGGGTGCCTTTGCAAATATCAAAGATCGGCTGCTTCTCTCTAAGGAGTTTCCTGGTCCTGTGCCGATGCCCTTTTTTCCTGTGGGGAAACCTTTCTAGTTTTGAATTTGAGGCATCTTCATTTCCCACTCAATTTTATTTTCAATCTTTTGGCCTAGTTTACCCGAGAATGGGGGTGGATGGCCAACATCAGTGCCTTGTTTTGAGGTTTCCCCAGTATCATATGTATGAAAACCCTCATGATGCTTGTGGTTCAAAAAATAGAAATGAGGGTTTACAAAAAATGGCTTTACCGGTTGAACAATGGATTTTCCATGGAAAATATAACTAGCATGATTGCCTAGAACATTTTTCTCTGCAAAAGGTAATCTATAGAACCCAATGTTGTGTGCATATTTATTCCTAGCAGGCTAGACAACAGGCGTAGCTCAAAAAATATTCTTAAACACATCAGAGAGGTTTGCCTTCTGATCATGTTTCCAGGTACGGTTATGGGGCTATTGATATTGCTTATACTCACCTTGCTGATGTTGATGCTCATGGTTCATCTATTGTGTACACTGTTTATGTTTCTGTTGCGCAGAGGGTTGCGACACTCTCATTACTTCTTGTTTGAGAACTCCTCTACGTTTCCATTATGGGAGAGAAGCTTTATAAAATAGAGAAGATTGCCTTAAAAATCCCTTAGAGTGCTTGAAATTATAGGAGAGCACTTCAATGTTTGGATTTGAAATTATAGGAGAGCACTTCAAATATTTATTATAGATAAAATTGTATGTCCAAATTAGGAGAGATGGGATTCTTTTATACCTCTTACAAAATTTTAGGGCTGACACGGTTTGATAAATCTTGCTAAAATAACAAGATAGGCCCCCAAACCAAATTTGGGGCAAAACATCAGGGAAAAGGATTCCCAGGGTGTCCTCTTCCCCCTTGAAGAGGATAAAATTTGAATGGGAGGTTGGGAAGGAGGAAAGGATGCTGGAACAAAAGGTGGTAGGTTGGTAGATCAAGCATAATAGACATGAAATCTTTAAAATCCCAAAACAGGGCCTAATTGAGAATATAATTATAGGTTCTTGCTTTTTAGGATGGTAAATTTAGCCCCCATTTTAGTGAGATTATGAGGCTACCACATGATCATGGTAAACTAGATCAATGCATAGAAAAACATTTATCAAGTTCAAGGTGAAAATAAGACACCAAGCCCTCTAATAAATTAGGTGTTCATGAATCCAAAACCAAGATGAATGAGGAAACTCTAAAAAATGAGAGAGAAAGACATGAACAACTAGCCTAGTAAGGTTTTTATCTACTATAGGCCATTTAAAGTTGAAAAAGATAGAATTGAAGTTCTAGCAAGCTATGTGATTCTATTCAACCCATAAACAAAGGATAACTAAGAGAAGTATATTCCGCTAGGAAATCTTCCATAAGAGGATCAATCCATAACGAAATAATTATCTCCATTAACAGATCAAAAAAAAGAGTTCATTCCTATGGAAAGAATAGTATCCAAAGAGATATATAAAATGAGGATCATTCCTTAAAGAAATCATTGTCTAAGTTAAGGGATCCATTGAAGGATGAACAAGGCATGAAAATATAATGTAAGAATGAAACAAAGGAAAAAATTGTCTCATGAACTATCTGAATAAGAGATTACATTGAATCATTATGTGTGTGTGTGTGTGTGTGTGTAAAATATAAAACAAGGAGTGGAGTGTATTCCCCAATGTTAAATTGATTGCAAATGTCTTAATGGGATCAATGGATTTAACAGAGCATAGATTCACCCACAAGAGACGATTTCACTATGAGATGTCCCCAAACAAGGAAAAGCCAAGGGAAATGAAACACATGACAAAGAGATCACAAAAGGGATCTACTAAATCTGGGGTCAATATTATCATATGATAACTCATGTACATCAATAATTATATCAAAAATAAATTGACATAATCCACCAATGATAGAAGAATTACAAGCACAATGGAAGAAGATCACATAAGAGATAAAAAGAAAATTGTTTTTTGGCCAATACTGTGGAAACCAAAAATAATGGAAGATACCACTTTGCATCATCCCCAAAAAGACAACACAGAGGCACATTTATGATGGATATCACATGTACGACATAATATGTATATGACATATAGAAGAAATGAGATACAAATAGAGGAATGTCACAACAGGTCAATTCCTTTATCACCTTGTGCCAACATAGTTATGAGGATCATTTAAAGAAATCTAAACAAAATATGAAACAATAAGCACATCATGGGGAAACACAACACAATAAGAAACACACAAAAAAATCCAGCGCACAAGAGAAGATAATGAAGCATCTCTCTTGCCCCCATCTTGGTCTTTACTATTTAGGGAAGGTTGAGAACATGCAAGAGGATAAATATCAAGCATGGTATATGGAGCCATCACAGATTCTAAATAAGGACCATTCTCTAATGATGAGTCACTTTATTTGTCACCAAGAGCTAGGGATGATTGATTTGCAAATCTAACAAGTAACTCATGATTAACATCAATAAGTTCATGCATATCATCAAAACAATTACCATTATCATTATTTTCATTAGAAATATTGTAATAATTATCATAAAGAGTATCTATAATATAGATAGAATTATCATCTTTATTTAGTTTCATCCTTTTTAGATTAACTTACTCCCTTTGGCTATGCACATATTAGTCAAAGGGAGTCAATGCAATATTAGGTATCTTGGGGGAGGAAGGGTTTTGGGAAGAAAGCTCATGGGCTCTAGTATGACATCTACATTGGTGGTTACAAGAACAATGGCTACATTTGGTTTTGTTTAAAATTTTAGTTGTTTTAGGACCAATCAACATCATATCCTTTTTCTTCATTGGGAGGAAGGATAGAAGGAACAACACTAGGTTGAGAGATAGAAGCTATAGGGCATTTGTAGGATATAGGAGGGAAAACTAAAGCATAAATAGAAGTTATGGAAGGTGTAGGAGGGAGTCCAGGTGCATAGAAGGGAAAGGAGACTACCTCAGAATTGCCAAGTTCACAAATATTTTTGGATTTCAATTTCTGATAGGATAAGAAGAAATTTTATTTGTGAGGTTGAATCGGTTGAGACATGCTAGGCCAAAGAAATTCGAGGTCAAAGTTCCATCGACTAGCTAAAGGGTGATAGAGAATATAGTTATTGTGTTGGGGAAATTTCAAACACTTATGAATAGAAGAGACAATTTATTTCATGCAAGCAAGCCAACGAAGGCCAATTATAAATTGAAATTGGTAAAAAATTAGGATGACAATAAAGGTAACATCGAAATATTTCTTACCAAATTCTACAAGAAAGGTAATGGAACCATGGGTGAGACAAGTGAAATCATTGAAAGTGTTAATCATCGTGCCTAATTCATTACACAAATATTGTTGGAGGTGTCTTGTGTAAATATATACTTCATTTATAACATTCATCATGCAAGTAGGATCTATGAGGACTTGATGATAGGGAAGACCATTAATCTTCACAACAATCTAAAGACGAACATTAGGTTTCCTAATAGTCTCCTTACGTTCAATGTAATGTAAATATCAAGTGTTGGTTTGGGTTTGGGTTTGAATTGATTTATAAGGTTGACAACATTATTAGCCTCGGTACACTCATCATCATATTTCACAATAGTAGGAGGGTCAACAACATTTTTGGAAGACAATATCAAAGAATGGGTAGACTCAATGGTATTGGTAGAATAAGGATGTAAGGGATTAGTATAGATTTTAAATTTTTGGTTGGGAAGGGAAACATATTTTTCTATTGGCGATTAACACTCTTAATGGATATAGCATTAGAATCAATGAGGTCTTTAACAATAGATTTAAAATGGAAACACTTCTTAGTAACATGACTAGATTGATGATGGTATTGAAAAAAAAGCTTTGGGATCTAAGTTTTTGGAGGATTGTTTGGAAAGATCAATTCGTTTAATAGGAGGAAGCTATAAGACATTATCATTGATCAATTTCAACATCAAAATATATAAATATTCAAAAAGAGGTGTAAAATTACGAGAAGGTTTAAAAATAGATGACAAAAGAGTCGCACATTTGGATTTTTTTTTCCACTTGGACATCAATGTTTTTTGATGAATTATTGATCTTGATAAAGTCTTTAGTTTTTTTAAACTTTTAGAATGACTACGATTCAACATCACTCTTATTAATTGGAGCTATTGGGGTGGTACTCTCAAATTGGCTTACTTGAAGCTGATAATTATGAAGCATTGCACATAATTGAGTAAAAGAAGAGAATCTAGAAAGAAAAACCTTATCTCTAATGTCTTTTGTAAATTAGAAATGAAAATATGTTGCACATAAATATCAGGCACATGATAAGAAATCTGAGAATGTAACTTTTTAAATCTACCAATGAAATAAGTCATCTTTTCTTTAACACCTTGTTTATAATGCATCAAATCAGTCAAAGAAATCTTAGGACCAATATTGTTTTGAAATTGTTGAATTAAATAATTAGCAAGATTTTGAAACAAATAATGGGAATAAGGAGATAAATCTAACAGTACCGTTGCAATGCATTATCTTAAAATGTTCTAGTGAATAATTTATCCATGAGTTTATGATCATGAGGAAAGTCACTACACAATGTTTAAAATGTTTTCACATGAGTAAAGGGATCATATTTTCTAGTTTAATTCTCCAAGTGAGGTATTTCCATGTATTGAGGGATAATGACACAATTGATATCTAAGGACAAAGGATTTTAAATATCGCAACTAGGAATATTAAATTTAGATGGTATCATGGAGGAAATTTATTGTTGAAAAGATGAAATGGTTTGAGAAAGACTATTGATACTAGATTTGGTGAAAAGCCTGGTATGAGACATGTGTCAAAAGTTTGGAGCATAATGGGAAATGTAAGGAACATTATTATAGGTGGGCATGGATAAAGGTTGATAAATACATGAGACACTTGAAGGAGAAGGAACAACAGGATTAGGAATATTTCCAATACTAATATGTGTAGGATTTATGATTGGAATGAATGTAGCCAGGAGGGTTGGAGTGTATGTATACACACTAGGTAATGAAGTAGTAATAGAGATAAAAGTCTCAATACTAGTGTTAGGTTAAGTTAAACCAACATCTTGAGCACAATCCTTAAAATGTTTAACATTACTATGAATGATATATGGGAAATAGCTCACAACAACTCAACACTATTCTCATCATTGTGAATCATGTTTCTCATCATTTCTACTAAAGAGATGGCTTCCAAATTAGAGTGTTCTTGTCCTAATTATTGCTCAAATTTTTCAAAATTATTGGAAATATTTTTCACTTGAGTAGGTGATACTCTTAAGGTCTCATCTTCATCATGAGAAGAGTGGGAAGAATTATTCTCAACAATAGTAGGAATGTCATTAATAGGCATGTGTGTCTCATCAAGATTCCTAGGAAACATAGAGGACATGGGGTCAAAGGAACCCATAAGTCTATGTATTCTCCTAACCAAAATGTTCTTGGTAGGACTCAATGTTACACAACTCATGCACAGGAAAATTTCTAACAAATGCAAGTAGAAATTTCAAAAGAATTATGAAAACACTCATTAAGTTTATGCAACATGAATTTATTTAAGCATAATTTCACAAGAGACCTAATGAATAGTACATATAACCATCAAATAAATGTGGAAATGTCATGAGTCAGGTCACCAAAATGTAGGATAAAGGTGAACCTATAAATAATGCATACAAAAGAGATCTATAAACCAAAATCATATTGGAAATAATATGAGTCGGGTTTACCAAAATATACATTAAAGAAAAGGCTAGGGGAAGATAATAAGAAAAGAGGGATTGTCCACATTTTCATAAATGAAAAATCAGAAGGAAGATGACCCATTAGGCTCAAGTAGGACTTAAGAGATAAGTGAGTGCAATGGTTCTTCAAGATAATGATTAGAATAAGTTGGATTCAAGGGAATATGTTATAAGGCTAAGTAAGAAACAATGACAAGTTTCAGCATACAGAGACTGATAGAAAATAGATAGTAACATGTAAGTACTTGAAGAAAAAACTAGATAGTACTACTGAACCATGGTTTTAGTTTGAAGATTAATTATCAAAATGAGGACACTCAGGTTGTTCCATTCCCAAGAAGAGGTTATAAAAACCACCCATATTCCAAGTGCTTTCAACCAATCTCGGTTCTAGACTTTCATGTCGGATCCTATACTTACTAGATTAAGTCATGATAGGTTCACCACCTATTCCTACACATAGAAAAATTGGAAATTATTGGGTTGAATGGTTTTATCTTGGTCAAACCATGGATAAGGAATCAAACTTGAAATATAAATGAAATTCTATAAAAACAAAGTATGTAAATGTAAAGGTAAAGGTAAATGATGGGTCTACCTTGTAAATGAGTATACCTTCATAAACTTATATGGAGATCTTGATGTCTATGAAGATTCTTGTATTTATTTGTATGTTGACTTTGAATCTTGGAATGTAAGAAGTAATCAAGGATGTCTTTCACAAGTGAATAGATCTATGAATACAACTCAATGATCTTCAATGTTCTTATGCTTGATAGACTCTTACCTTGAAGAATGTATGGATGGATGCATGTATATGGAAAAAGGATCTTATTTCTTGATTGATAAATCCTCTACTTGGCCATCAGGGGTGAGAAGTTGCCTTCAAAATGCCTTAGAATGATTGAAATCTTGATCTTGAATACTTGGATGCAAAATTATATGAGAGAATTTGAAATCTTGCTTGTGGATAAACTTGTATGTCCAAATGAGGAGAGATAGGTTTCTTTTATATCTCCCACAACATTTTAGGGCTCAAAAATCAAAAGAGGCTTACATAGTTCAACAAATCTTGTTAAAATTACAAGATAGGCCCCCAAACAAAAATTTGGACCCAAACCTCAGATAAGAGGACACCCTCTTCCCCCTAGAAGAGGCCCAAATTTGAATTGGAGACTGAGAAGGAGGAAAGGATGCTAGAAATAAAAGTGATAGGTTGTTGGATCAAGCGTAATAGACATGAAATCTTGAAAACATAAAAATGGGGCCTAGTTGAGCATCTAATTATAAGTTATTACTTTTTAGGATGGTACACATTTTATTTTTGGATCTACTTTGGGTAGCTTTCATTTTCATCATAAATTTTACTAAGTTAGATTGGTATGTAATATCTCATATTGTTACACTTCTTCTTACTTCTCTTTGGGTAAAAGTACAAACCTGTGTCACACTTTTATAAAGGAAAAGGCTAACAACACAAAAAGTATTCAAATTCAACGACATAAAAGTGATATTTTTGTTTGGAATTTTAAGATGACGTAAATTGATGAAATGTGTAAAATTGGGTGAAGTTTATGTTTATTATTTTTTTAAAAAAAATTGAACAAAAATTGATGTAGTTTTTGTATATGTTGGAAACCTACCTATTGGGATCACACTCATACATGAAAATGTTAAAGATATAAATCCTTTGACCTACATTAACATATCAAAAGCATACTCAAAAAAAAATTCCACCATAACCTCTAATGAGCCAAACAAGAGAACCCAACCCTTATTGATTTTCTCTTAGAGAGGGTTGTGGGTGTGCTCTCCCAACACAATATATCAATCCCACTTGATTTGAAATGAATGTGAAGTAAAGGAAACTACAATGCAATAACATTGAATAGCTCAAGGACTATTTATATAGAGAACTAGTCTCAATCATTCAATGTGATGGATATCAAAGTAGATAAACACTAAGATCTAGTATTGAATGCAAGCTACAAACTAAGAATGAGATTTAGCTACCAAACAAGTTAGTAAAAAAGCTCTAAATGCACAAAGATTTCTAGATGAAAACTAGCATAATAACTCTAATGCAAAGTGAATGGGTGATTTACTCTTGGAAAGAATCCTATTTATAGGATTTTGGGGGGCTTGGGTGAGGTGGATCACATGTGGAATCCACATAGGTGCTAAATGAGGGACACATAAGCTATGTAAGAGGGACAATTTTCTCACACATGTCTGAGTAACTTGGGACTTGATGGGTCAATGCATATGTCAAGTACACATGTAAGAGATTTGTCATAGATGTGTAAGAAAATTCATAGATTTAGTCTAATGAACACTTTTAGAAAGTGTAAGAAATTTCTGTTGGATGATATCAGTTTTGGTTATTGATCATGTTGTTGATATTCATGTTTTGTCACTGATGTCAACATATATTTCTATGGAGAAGACTGACTGACTACTTAACTGGAACGAGTGTACAGACACTGTACAAATGATTCAGAAGGATTGAAGTTAGATTTATGTAGAAGGATGTGTACTGATGTTATTCCTAAGGTCACTTGACTTTATGTTACATTATGTGGATGTTACAGTTCATTTGGCGGAGACTTTTTTTTTGGACTGCAACTGTGATTCTGGACAGAGAAGGTCTCTGTGCTTTGGGTATAGCTTACTGAGGAAGATGTTTTAGAACTTGTGAGCTTACGGATAGAGAGGTGACATATCTTACTGGGGAAGATGTTTTAGAACTTGCAAGCTTACGGATAGAGAGCTGACATATGATAGTGAAATGGGTTGAGTTCAATTTCTATTTGGGTATTGATGATGTCATCTATGGCGTCTATTCTAGAGTAGACCTATTTCCTGGCAGACTTCAGACTTGTAACATGTGGAAATTAATTATGAGAGTGGATTGCAGATCTGGAAGTGTTTGTGATGAATTGTAAATGTTGTATACTGGTTATAGGTACCATGTGTATCTTAGCAAGGGCTTATGTAATTATTTGTATGATGGGAAGCCTTAATTGGCCGACCTATTTAATTATGTATTAGGAAAGCTTAACTAGCCAACCTAGTGGGTTATTGTAAAAGGGTATATATGAGTGATCTTTTCATTTGTGAAAAGAGTGGTAGAGAAAGAGAAGAGCAGAGATTTGTGAAGCTACAAATCTTGATTGCTAGATAGAGAGCAGTGTTGATACTTCATTGGAACTGATCAAGCAAAGATAGTTTCTATCAAACAGTTCACTGGATTGTGTATTTTTTGTATACACTTGATACGGATTGTAAATCCTTGATGGTCGCTTTAACCTTCTTTGGGCAGTGTGCCTTGGCAGTGAGCCTACTATTTTCTGTGACTCCTAACAGGGTATGTCTCCTAATAGGGAGTGTGTACTGTAATGTTGTAACAAGCTCCTAACAGGGTTAATATCTTTTAACAGGGATACTATACTCTCAGTACATTATTTGTGGGTGTTAATTCCCACTGGGGTTTTACCTTTAACAGGGTTTCCTCGACAACAAATCTTGTGTTATGGTGTTGTCTATTACTGTGTTATTATCTACATTTTCTGATATGGTTAATAAAGTTTAAAGTTTAATAATCTATGCTACAACTGATTCACCCCNCCCCACCCCCCCCCCTCTCAGATGTCTTTTGGAATGTTATTCCTAACAATGTCATCAAGGTTGTAAGAAACCTTGTTTGGGCCAAAATTAGAATTCGTTGAAAAGGCAAATTTTGGAAATTTGCTCACACATTTGTGAGAAAATAATTAGGACTAATGGGTGTAGGAATGATGAAATTAGCCTAATTAACCTTATTCAATTAGAAACTAGGTCTATTTGTTGAGAGTGATGTGAGATAGGGTAGGATCTAGGTCTAGATTTGGGATTGATTTAAATTTAGTTTAAATTAGTCTTGGCTTAGAAGAATATTAGCACATGAGGGAAATAAATAAATTAGAATTTATTTAAAGGGGATTTTAATGGATAGGGGTATTAAATAAAATTTAATACATTTGAGGGGGAAGTATTTAAATTAGATCTAAATACTATAGACAATGAACATGATTTAATTAAACTGGTAGAAGAATATAACAAATATAATTAAATAATTATAATGTCAAGGGACAATTTTAGGCGTCTACATTTGGCCTCTCTTTGATGCGGCATCAAAGATGATGTCACATCAAAGAAAAGAAAAAAGATTCCCTAGAGAGAACAGAAAGTCCTAAGGCAACGATGGTAAAGAAGTGTTACCCCTTGAGAAAATAATAGAACAATTTATTTTTTTTGTAAACTTTTCTCGAAAAGAGGTGGAAAGGAAGAAAAAGGGAAATTGCATGACTTAGGAGGTGATTAGGAAAAAATAGGGTAAAAAAAGGGGTCATAATGAAAAATGGGTCCCGAGGGACCTATAAATAGTCCACGAGAGCCCTAGGAAAGGTCATTTTCACTCACAAAGAACAAGAAGATAGAGCAGAGAGAGAATGATGGATCCCCAAGATTTTATAGATCTAGGAGAGCACGTCCAGATACACCAGTAGGTGGCCAATGTAGGACCACCAGTGAGTCCTAAAACCATGCTCAGTTTCTTCATTAAATTTTTGCATTTAATACGCATTTAATGGAATTTATGAGGGAAAAGGGCTAGCAGGGCAGAGACGATGATCAATGGATCATCATCTACGTAGACGATGATCAACAGATCATCATCTGTGGAGATGAAAATTGACCAATCATCATCTATGGAGACTACAAACTGATGATCACCCTCTTCGTAGATAACAATCACCGATTTTTGTCTGCACAGTCATCGATCAATAGGGTTGACTGCGGGGAGGCATTGGAGAGGGTGATCATGGATCAACATCTTCGTCAATCGAGGTATACAATGATTGTCATCTATGTGGGTCAATCGGTGTCTCCATTGATTGACCACAAAGACGCATGGGGAAGGTGGAAAGAGGGGAAAGGATGCCCCAGACAAAGGAAACGGACTGACATGCATGAATTTGTGAATGTTGGAGGTAGTAGCACCATTTCTGTCATGAGAGAGTTGGCAAGAGATGATGGAGTTAGCAAATAGGATGACCATGGCCGATTGGGGACATGTAGCCTTATGCGGATTAGAGCATGTGCATCTATGGTCAAGGTTGAGAGCGTATAATGTGCTTATGTCTGCATTGATTGAGAGGTGGTGTAGCACTACCTTGAGTTTCCATTTCTTGACAAGGGAGGCAACCATCACTCTACTAGATGTCTAGAAGATATACTAGATTCCCATCCAGGGCCTGATACCATGGCATGTACAAGAGGTTCATGAGTCGTATGCAGAGGCATCCTTCGGGTGACCATATGGTCAGATTATAACTTTTGGACAGTGGTTATCCTGGAGAACAGCGATGGCAGTACGACCATGGTTGTGATGGGTGGTGATGTACTTGGTAGGATTGATTGGAGGGTGACTGATGTCAAATCATGCAGGTCATGGATTTCCATTGGGATGAGCATGAGTACCGATTGTCATGTTGGAGGATGAGGGAGAGCACTATTGTTGGGGATACACCATCCTAGGATAGTTGTACTATGATTTGCATATGTGCACCTACCAAAGAGGCAAGACTTTAGGTGTAGGAGTTACACTCCTACTATTGTGGCCTTGGGAGCATATTGTTGTGATACACCTCATCAGGCTCCATGAGACATGCAAGGCATATGAGCCTTATGTGTGTAGATATTGACTGCCTATCAGATATGAGTCTATAGAATTTGTTGGTCATTTAAGGCATACTTTAGATGAGATTTCAAGTTTTTATTGCACACCATATGCAAGATGTGAGGCATGGGGGCATCAGGTCCCACAGCAAAAAGATTATATAGAGGATGAATGGCTAGACACATATTTTTTGAGGATTTTGCAGATGGATTGTTGGTTGATATGGCTAGACACATATCTTAGGTACTCAAATAGTTTGGTCGGGTACAAGATGTAGTGCCAGACAACTTTCTACATCCATTGGTGACTCAGGAGGTAGGGAGTCTATGGGGGATTGCAGCTAACATGAGGGGTGCGAGAGAATTCTGGTTAGGTATGGTGGTACTTCCATGGAAGGCAAGACAAGATTTGGTCTGGGATGCAGAAGTGACACCTACATATGCTTAGTGGTGGGAAAGACATAGGCCAATCAGATTGACCACTCCAAGAGTCATTCAAGTAGATGACTAGCCCGAAGGAGGGAAGGATGGGGTCTGGGTAGATGGGGATGGGATGACAAGGGATGATGGAGGAGATAGAGGTAGAGAAGGAGGTAAAAGAGGAAATCCAAGGGTGGAAGGATAGAGGTGGCAAGGGTAGGTATAGGTACCTATTAATAGAGCTTTTCTAGTTATACCACAGCAGGGACATGGTCAAGTACCATTACAAGGACGGACCACCACTAGGTGGTATAGCACAAGAGGTGCATGATACAGTAGTTTCAGAGTGTGATAGCCTACAGATAGAGCTCAAGAGAGTATAGGGACTCTTGGAAACAACTCAAGCATAAGAGGGGAGTGTACAGATAGATCTATCCAGACTTTAGGGATTATTGATAGTAGAGACAACACGTGTTGACAATGCATAGGTTACATTAGATGTACTACAAGAATGAGTCGATGTAGGTGAGATTACAATCATTAAGACTCATACAGGGTCCATATCAGGTAGTATAAATGTAGGGGAGATTCAGAGTTTGAGTGAGAAGGTGGACAGCCTAATAAGACAATGAAATGAGGCACAAAGGCAGGTTGAGACATATAAGAGAGAGTAGGAGATATCATTCCAGGAAGCCATAGAAAGATGAGTAGGGAAAGTGTTAGCGGATGTGTTTATGGCATAGAAGGGGGGAGGCAGTCGGGAGAGGTAGAGAGGTAGCATATTATGCGGGTTTGTATTTTGGTGTAGTCCCTGAGGACTAGCGAGAGCCTGTAAACACCAAGTGATCATTAACACGGAGCACAAGCAGTGCATTGAAAGGATTAGTGGGTATGCCACCTCTCCCTCACAGGTGAGATTGGGGAGATGGGGAAGCTTCTCAACCATTCTCATGAGATACCTATTCACGGGGATACACATTTTTGTAGTTTTGAATTTTGGATGTATAGCGGCAGTTTTGGTACATATATGTATATGTTTATTTATGATGAACTTATAGACTTTGGATACTTTATTTGTGATTGATGAGATATATAGAGACATGGGTTATATGGTCTTATGTGATTTGTGTGTGCATTTTGAATTCCTATATGCATATGATAATTTTATGACTGACGTGTGTGATGTAGGATGTGTATGATGATTTATGATGTTTATGGGTATTTATGACATTTTATAGATTATGTACATGTAATGCTTAATAGAAATGGATTTGTAATAATTAATGTAATAAATGTATAAACAAATAATGATTAATGTTATAGATAATAAATGGATAATGAACCTAAAATGTATTTAAATGAATATTATTATGTGATTACAGTACATCAAATTTGAATTCAATACTTAAACTCATCATTAATATAAAAACATAATTGTTAAGTTTTAGGATAGCTGCAAATGTAATAGCACTCTATGTTGTATGTGTTCTCCAAATGCAGCAATCTCATTTTCATTTATATTGAGAATGAGGATAGGAGAGACATGTCCCATCATGGGACATGTCTATTCATTACTATGAGATTAATATAATGATAATTGATTATGCAACTACATACACACACACACACACACACACATGTAATATCTCTGAATTATTATTATATTAATTTCTCCTAATACTATAATAGATATATACCTATATATATTATATCTCATATTATATATATATATATATATATATTCAATAGTCTCATAGGATTTATTTGACAGAAGCTACAAAACATCAACACTCCCTCTTAGCTAGGGAGGATAAAATTCATCCAAGAGAGAAACACAAAGTTAATTGTGAAAGTTTTATTTTGATATCACATTACTGTGATATCAGAGATATGGTCTGACTAGGAATATCAACTCTCATGATATTCACCATAACTCATAGATTCATAAAAATATAATTTTATAATATTGAGAACATTGGCATGTATAATATCAACTCTCAAGATATTCACCAAGTTCTCAGAGTAATGGCCTACCAACATCAAATCTCATGATGTCCACCAAGTACTCAAGAGTTCATAAAGATATCATCTCACGATATCGAGAGCATTGGCTTGAATAATATCAACTCTCAAGATATTCACCAAGTGCTTAGAGTAATGGCCGACCAACATCAAATCTCATGATGTCCACCAAGTACTCAAGAGTTCATAAAGATATCATCTCATGATATCGAGAGCATTGGCCTGCAGAATATCAAGTCTCATGATATTCACCAACTGCTCAAAGTAATGGTCTGCAAAATATCAAGTCTCGTGATATACACAAAGTACTCATAAAATGTTCATAGGTAATGTGCACTTACCATAAGAACATTTACATCATCTATTATGATCTATTTCATCCATAAAAAAATGTCTATCACAACAGAAGATGCCATATATCATGATCTGTTTCAGCCATCACAAGATGTCTATCACAATAGAATATCATGGCATGTTTAAGGAACTAAATACACCATGAAAATATCATCTATCATGATCTTTTTCAGCCATCATAAGATGTCTATCATGATATAAGATAAATTTATTGTAAGATCGTCACCTTCCAATAAATTTAACAAATACAAGTGATAATCATTTGGAAGTCGTCACTTCCTCATGATGTACATAGGGGTTAATCCCATTAAAAACATGGATTCACACACATGACATCCACCACGTTAGGATTAGGTAATACTGAGAGGGGGGTGAATCATTATTACAACAATTTAAACATGAACTTATTAGTTTCCAACTTAACCAGATAAATACTAAAATGAAAAGAACATAAAAAAACAACACATAACTAATAACACCATGAATTTATTGTTGAGGAAACCCTAACCAAGGGAAAACCCCAGTGGGGATGGTACCCACAAATATGCACTAAAATTATTGTGTCCCTATTAGGAGACCTAGCCCTATTAGGAGCTGAATATTACATTAGCACATTTCCTTGTTAAAGGAATACAAAACCTTGTTAAAGGTATACTGAGCTCACTGCTCATACAATCAACAATATGATTCTATTACAATGCTTTACCAAGAGTGAACCATACAAGCATCTGCAATTCTTAGGTAGTTCCAGTTGTAGCTTGTATCACCATCTATCTGATTCTAACTTCACAATGCATTCATGTATCACATCCACATAATCTCATTCACCACACATCATTATACATATACTCATACTTTGCTTCTCAAAAGCTCTCCATATATATATCTTATTACATTACCCAGTCAGCTTTCACTTACATCACAAAATAAAATTGATACTTATACCAAAATTAATTACCAAGTTGGCGATCACACACTATCAAAACATAGGTAATCCACAATCCAAATCCAACCTAGCATGTTTGAAGTTCATGTTATACTCCCTCAATCATCGCGATTGTTCAACTGCACTATATCACTGTTACTCTATCTTCACACGTCTTCAACTATTTTTATCTCACTGTGATCAAAACCAAAACTCAAGTGACCTTAACTGAAGTTCATACATATCCAAAAATATCTTCCTCTAAGCTCACATGTCTCCATTCATCATATACTATCTTCATAGACCAAAATTATACTGCTATAGTCTATAATTTTGCTTTCTGTACTTAGTCATTTTGCACTCCTTAACTCCAAAATTGTGTTTCACTCCAAGAAACCATCCATACCAGATTTGTTTCCATAAATGACAACCCTCCAGTGTTCCATAACACTCTTGAATGAACCACTTGCCAACAATCTCTCCCTTTGGCATTGATGGAACCACTTAGTGAAAAATGACTAAGTGTCAATACCAAAAATATATATACATTGTCCTTATTTATATCCTCTACATATTTTCTTCTCCTCTATTTCTTCTTTGTACATTTTTCTTCTCTTCTCCCCCTTTGACATCAATGGCAAAGGTATACAAAAACGTAGAATACATATCAAAATTGTGTCACTGCTTACCAAAATTTTTACCATATTTAATACATCTTGGAATGAGCTCTCCAAGAGCTTCACTTCCTCTAACCAAGTCTTAACAAGTATCTAACTCACATGATCAGCTCATTCAGTGAAAACAAAGATGTCTCTACTTCCTTTAGCTTAGTAGGCATATGTTCTATAAGGGTCTGCATTATCTACTCCATATCAGAAAGATGTGTCTCAAGAATTGATAACTTAGGAGTGATTAAACTCTTTAGCATACCAAGTCTTCCCACAACTCTCCCTTTCTATGTATCCAAAATAATTATTTTTTCCAACATCCTAGACACTTCTCTGTCTAACTCCAATATAGAGTGTGAAGAGGTCTCACAACTGTCCATCATCTTGTCCAGATCTAGTCTATCCTTTACTATTATCTCCTCAATGTTCTTTAGATGTCTAAAAGTGTTTATACATTAACTGTATTACTTCCTTCCATGAGATATGCAACTTCTTACCTCAGATATGGTTTTGTTCAATATGCCCAATTCTCTGCTTTCTCTTCAGTGATCTTCTCGAGGGACTCTTAGTGACTATCAAAGTCATCAGACACTTTTTTCAAGTTCTCCACACTTTCCATTGATTGTAAAGCAACAGGTATAGGTAGGATGTTTTTGATAGTATCAACTGCTCTTTCCATTACCCTTGACTTATTTTCACCTTTCTGCTTAGATCTCTCCTTCGCTTTAGCATATGCGATGAAGGATAGCTTCATCAACTCATCTTCATCCATACTCTCAACATCAGTGTTCATATTCTTATCTCCACTTGCCAAAAATAAAGATGAAGAAATAGATGCATGAGTTTCCTATTTCTCTTCAACTTTAATCAGTGTTTCCTTCACTTCTTTAATTTTGCTCACTTTCTGCTCTTCTTTCTCTGCCAATTCAGAAACAATGCTTCCTTCAATGTCGGTATCCTTCTCAAAAGGGTCACTATCATCCTATAAGGTATCCAAAGACACGGGCACACCATAAAAAAATTAATTTGGTTGCTTCACAGTACTCACAAATTCACTAGTGTCTTTGCCCATTGATTTATCAAGGCTTATTTCTTGCATCCTTGATGATTCACCTCTTTCAATAGTTTTAGGCTTTGTAGCCTTTGGTGGTGAGAAATTATCAGTTTCAGTATCCATTAGAACCTTATCCATAGCCTTCTATGTTTCCTCAATCACTTCATCATATCTTCTCCCCATTATCTTTACCAATCTTGATTTAGTTCTCAGCAAAGGTTTTAAGTCTTTTAATATATTTTTGATTTCCTTAACTGAAACAACAGGTAATATGTTTTTGAATTCTTGTACTCTGATTGCTTCAACTTCCATATGCGCTAACTGTGATGACATGTAACTGATTGAATGTTTGATAATGTTAAGTTGAAGATGAAGCAAGACATTAAATTAGTTAATGGTTTGTATTGTCATTCATGTCAACTTGATATCATCTGTATGGTCATATACATAATGCCAAAGACTTCAGAGAATGTATGGAATAGAGGTTATGCTTTCAGCAATGCATAAAATTCAAGTATTCACCAAGTGATAGACTACACCGGCGGAGTGCACACCATCGATAAAGACAAAGATAAAGTCACAGTGATACCCGACGAGCAGAAGACAATGTTTCCCAATGAAGTAGAATCATAGGATGCCCAACGAGCTGAAAATAGTGTTTCCCGACGAGCAAGATCCAATGATGCCCGACGGACAGAGATCCCAAAGCTAACTGAAGTTGCATCGACGGAACTAGTAGTTGTCACCGGTGACGAACTGTAGAATTGACCGACAGAATAGACAGATCATAAAAGGATAAAATATCTAGCTGGCAGAGCTTAAGGATAGACTTAACTGGTTGTTTTATTTGTTTTATTTGACCATAGTTAATTAAGTGATTTAAAGATGATTTATACAGTTGGCAAGGAGATAACTATGGGATAAATCAGGAGTTAAAGCCGTAAATCAAATTGGCTGGATTGTTTTTCACGCCAAGAATCAAGAACCAAGAGTTAAGGAATATCATGTCTATATAAGAGACAAGCATAATTCATTTCCATATGCACTCAGATACATGAGGGAGTGAATTGAGAGAAGATGTTGAAGAGAAACTGATGAAGGTTAAACTTCATGCAGTCCTGATCAATCAAGCTAAGGGAGAGCTAAAGAATTCTGCAGACACCGACAAACAGTGAAGCACAACATCACAGAGCAGAAAGAATGAAGAAAAAAGGAATGAAATTGATACATTGATCAGAAAGGTATTGTACGTAAATAGATTTGAATATCTGCAATTCAAAGTTGCATTAGAAACAGGTCATTGTGTTTCAGTTTAACCATAGAAGCATTAAGTCTCTTAACCAAGCAGGATTTAATAGTCTTTTGTAATTGAGGTATATCCTAACAAATTACCAAAAGGTTGACTCATGATAGTAGCATCGGTCTTACCTAAACCCTATTGACGATCTAAGAAGGAGGCTGATTCAAGGATGGTAGTAAGATTAGCATAAAGCTTATTGACAGTCTAGAGACTGATTCAAGGATGGTAGCATAGATGCCAGATACTAAGTGACAGCCTATGTATAAAAATTCTCTAACAAGGTCACACTTAACCATGTGTTTGTAACCTTTAACATGGTTGGCTCCTAACAGGGCTCACTTCAGAAGAGTGAAAATTTGGGGTACCAGTCCCAGTGGTTTTTCCCTTAACAGTGTTTCCACGTTAAAATCCTTGTGTTATGTGTGTATGGTTATTACTTTATTGTTTTTCATTTCACATATGCATTTATGGATTGATTGGTATACTATGCATATTTATTGAGTATCAGTAAATAAGTTTTACTGCTTATCAGTTATCAAGGAGAAGAAGGACAGACAAGGTAAACCGACAGACAATTATTTATTTCAAGTATTTCAAAGGCATACATCTTGTAGGGAATTAATCATCTGAGGTGTATTAATTGGTGGATTGAAGTTTAAAAGGATAAATTTTTGAAGCCACTGATTCANCCCCCCCCCCCCCCCCCACCCCCTCAGTTATTACTAAAAAATTGTTTCCTTATTTCTGATTTCTCATAAAGTTCTTCAGGTATATTTCCTTCAACTTCTAACAAGTTCTTCTTAAAAGAAATAAAATGATTTATTACCATGTCTTCAATCAAAATTTTATCATATGTATCGTACCTCTCATAGTATCTAATCAAAGAGACAAGCTTTCCCTGCTCAACTATTCTCTTCTCTAGTATTTTCATGTCAAGTTTCCATAGTTTTTTCACATCAGTGCTCTTCTCATCAACTTTCTTCTCTTCTCCCCCCTCTTCAACTTTTGTCCTATGTTTCTTAGGTGGGGAGTCATGTTTATTGGACCTTGTTTTCCTTCTAGGAAATTCCATAGGTTTCTCTCTCTGCAATGTTCTCTTTGGTGGTGTAGGTGTAGTCTCAGATATTTCAATCATAGTAGAGGGTGGACTGATTACCTTCTCAACTTATGGAGGTGGAAGGGTTGCAGGAGCAGTGCTCGCCAACCCAGAAGCTATTTCTATCATCTTCCTTCTTACCTCTTTCATCTCCTCTTTTGTTATACCAGCCTTGGCTGCTAGATCATCTATCAATTTTTCTACTTTCCTCTTCCTTATACCTCTATTTTGTTCTTCCCTTATCTTTGTTGACTTCTCTTCATAGGTTCCCCATCTTTCTTCGGATGGATCAATCTCTAAGGATAGAATGGTCTCAACTTGCATAGTCAAGACCTCAGAACTAACTTCATATCCCAGAGGATAACACCACTTCTTCCCAGGTTGCACTGCCTCAAAGAAAACACAATTAGTTTTAACCATGAAATAGATTGAATCTTTGTACTTCTCTACCAATGCTCCCCCTAAGTCCATGCTTGGACATCTAGATTGATGTAGCAATTTTAGCATCAGGAAAAGGCTTAGTAGCATCTACTAACTCTCTCTAAACCAATACCTCACTTTTCTATTTTACCTTCTATACCTTACCATTGTTATCATCTTCTGGTTTTCTGAAATGACTCTTGAATTCATCCATATATTATGCAAGATTCTTACCAGTATCACCAATGTTCTTCTTTATAACCATAGGCAGTGGTACTCTTTTTTTATTAGTTCTATTATATCTACAAAATTTCACTATATGTCCTAGATTGTGACATTTGTAGCATGTAGGAGGTGGTATGTTCTGATTAACCTGTAACTTAAAATACTTTGCAATGTGCCCAAATCTATTGCATTTGTAACATGTGATCTTAGCTGATGTTTCTTCCCTAATATAATCTTGTTTGATTCTTGATTGATCAGGTTTCCTGAATTCTGCTTTCTTATGTCCATATGCATGAAAATTGTTGCAATAGCCATCAAAATATCTGTAAGGAATTTTACTTCTGTAGTATCTCTTCATGTGTCCAATCTTGTTGCATCCAAAACATCTACCTCTGAAAGGTCTGATCTGATCTTTAGGTTCTTCAAGAGTAGGTCTTTGTCCATCAGTCTTTACTTCTGATTTTTCTTCCAGGGTCTTTGAACATTCATCTTCATTGAAGCCAAATCCAGTCATGTCTCCTATAGGTTTTTGTCTATCTCTTTTTTCATTAATCAAGTCACTGCTCAAGTGAAGTTTCTCAATATGTTTCTTATCCTCAAAAATTTCTCCTTTTATGATTTAATTATATTTCTCTAATTCCAGATACTTGTTCTTGTAGTGATAAATTTCAGTCTTCATTTGTCCCATCTAAATATCAGCATCTTTTAAGGTTTCTTCAATTTTTTTTCTAGCATCCTTTTCCTGTTGAATCTCATTAGCAATCTAAAGGGAAGTAGTTTCATGATTAAGCTTCAAAGTATCTTTCTCTTGTTCAAGATGTTTTATCTGATCTGAAGTATCATTATCTGAATCATCTTTTATCTTATCCATAAGATCTTGTCTTTAACTTCTGGAAAGTTCAAGTTGTTCTTTCAGCTTCTTGATAAATCCTTCTGCTCTTCTCAATTTGAATTTTAAGTCACCATTCTCTGATTTATCCTTATCAAGGTCTTCAAGTGTTGCTTCAAATTTTTCCTCCAAACTTTTAGAATCCATCTTGATCTCCCTTAAGCTGCTAAGCTTTCTCTCCAAGGGTGAAAATCTTTGATACCAATTGTTATGATTAAGTAATACTGAGAGGGGGTGAATCAGTATTACAACACTTTAAACATGAACTTATTAATTTACAACTTAACCAAATAAATACTGAAATGAAAGGAACATAAACACATAATGCATAACTCATAACTCATAACACCATGAATTCTTTATCGAGGAAAACCTGGCCAAGGGAAAACCCAGTGGGGATGGTACCCACAAATATGCACTAAAAGTATTGTGTCCCTATTAGGAGACCTAGCCCTGTTAGGAGCTGAGTATTACATTAGCACATTTCCTTGTTAGAGGAATACAAAACCCTGTTAAAGGTATATTGAGCTCACTTCTCATACAATAAAAATATTATTATGTTACAATGCTTTACCAAGAGTGGACTATACAAGAATCTACAATTCTTAGGTAGTTCCAGTTGTAGCTTGCATCACCATCTATCTGATTCTGACAAATGCATCCATGTATCACATCCACATAATCTCATTCACCACACATCATCATACACATATTCATACTTTGCTTCTCAAAATCTCTCCATATATATATCTTATTACATTACCCAGTCATCTTCCACTTACATCACAAAATAGAATTAATACTTATACAAAAATTAATTACCAAGTCAATGACCATACACTATCAAAACATAGGTAATCCATAATCCAAATCTAACCTAGCACGTTTAGACTTCACATTATACTCCCTCAATCATCGTGACTGTTCAACTACCCTATGTCACTATTACTCTATCTTTGCATGTCTCCAACTATCTTTATCTCACTACGATCAACACCAAAACTCAAGTGACCTTAACCAAAGGTTGTACATATCCCAAAATAGCTTCCTCTAAGCTTTCATGTCTCCATCTCAAATTTGCATGCATCTTCTTGACCCCAGGATGTGTTTCATAAGATGCTCTATGAGCCCCTAACATAATGAAATCTCACAGTTCCCCAAAACAAGGTACATAAGTATGCCCTCTATGATGTTAGTCCATCTGACTCCAACGAATAATCAACATATTTCCCTTCTAGGGATCTTTGTGACCGAACTACCTAACAAACCTCTACATAGAACTCATCCTCATGTAAGTGATGCAATATGCGATCCCTCAAATATGTGTTTGTAGACATGGAATATATCTCATGTTGTCCCCTCCTCAATGCATCTACGACTATATTCTCTTTCCCCGTGATTTAGTGAACATCAAAATTATACTCACAAAGGAACTCCATCCATCTCCTTTAATGAGCATTTAGGTTTGGCTGAGTAAATATATACTGAAAACTCTGGTGATCTGTATGAAGCTAAAATAGATTTCCTAAGAGGAAGTGTCTTCATCTCACTAGTGTGTACACCCCCAATGCAAGCTCAAGGTCATGGGTATGTTAGTTAAGCTCATGAGTCTTAATTTTCCTAGACTCATATGCAATGGCTCAATCACTCTACATAAGTACTTCTCCCAAACCATCCAAGGATACATCTATGCATACCACAAAATTTGCTGAAGTATTTTGCACAGCAAGGATAGGTGCGCTGGTAAGTGCTTTCTTGATTTCTTGAAGGGCCCTCTCACACTTCTTTGTCCACTCAAATTTCTTCCCCTTTTTGCTGAAGGGATGTAATAGGGTGTGAAACTCTAGATAATCCCTCAATAAAGCCCATGTAATATCATGCTAATCCCATGAAAATTCTGACCTTGATCACAGCGGTTGGCCTTGGCCAATCCATGATGGCTCTAATCTTCGATGGGTCAATTGAGATCCCATCACCTGAAATAACATACCCTAGGTATCGAACCTTTAATCTAAAGAATGCACACTTTGAAAAACTTCCATACAATTAATTATTTGTCAATCACTAAAATACCTACCTCAAGTGGTCCTTGTGGTCCTTCTCATCTCGAGAATATATCAATATATCATCAAGGAACACAATCATAAATCGATCAAGGAATGTGCGGAATACCCCATTCATGAGACTCATGAATATAGTTATAGCATTCATAAGACCAAATATAACTATTGTGAACTCATAGTGGCCATATCTAGTATGCAAAATAGTTTTGTGAATATCGCTCTCCACAATCCTCAACTGATGGTACCCTAAATTCAAATCTGTCTTGGAGAATACCTTGGCACTTAAAAGTTGATCAAATAAATTTTCAATCCTTGGGAGTGGATACTGGTTCTTAATAGTTACTTTGTTCAACTATCGGTAATCCATGCATAACCATAGATATTCATTCTTCTTCTTAACAAAGATAATTGGTGCGCCCAAGGAGAGATGCTAGGATGGATGTTACCTTTATCTAAAATATCCTCTAGCTGAAACTTGAGATCATTAAGATCATTAGTCATCATCCTATATGGTGCTCTAGAAACTGGATCAGCTCTTGGTATAAGATCTATATAAAAATAAACCACCCTACGGGGTGGCATACCTGGTAGCTCAAAAGGAAACACATCTACAAATTCCTGAAGAATACAATGGTCATTAAGTGAAGGTTCCTTCTCCTCTTCTTCTCTATCACTAATAGTGATCGAAAATGACTAACATCCTTTTTGCATGCTCCGCTTAAGATGCATAGTGGAGATCATACGAAGGGATGTAGGCCTTTGAATCCCTGAAATCATTGTAGAAGTGTCATGATCATCTACACACTCAATATTTTTTTGCTAACAATCCATCTTGGCTATATGGGAATAAAGCAAAATAATGCCAAGAAAAATGCCATAAGATCCTAGAGGTGTAATATGGAGGTCTTCCACAGTGGTCATATCACCAATATTCATCTTACAATCATTAACCATTGATTTAATGGACACTCTATCTCTTGATGCTAACTCAACTTCCCAACTGACATCTTGCCTAGTTCCCACTATCTCATAATCCTCCACAACCAATGGAACACTACTACCTCTAATCATACATTTTGTCTCTATCATTGTAGCCTGATGCTCTTCCTGGAGGTTATCAACCACCGCAAATACCTTGTGGGACTTACCCATGTCCCCAATTGTAGGCTTTGATGCTATCATATGCTACTTTCCTGACATTTGACCCTATGGAAAATCTCTAGCTATGTCCCCAATGGAAATACAAGTATAACATGGTCCACATACCTGAGTCTGAACTCACCATGGCCTAGAATATTGTTGTCCTCTAGTCCTAATAGACCTACTAACACTACCCCTGGTGGACTGTTGAGTCTGAGCCGGAGGTGTAATTTGAACCTATGTTTGTTGATCTCTCATAGGACCCTATGTATGCTACTACTTGGTCTTATAGCCCTGATGCCCCTGTGGTGGCCTCTGCCTCTAATTTTACTGAGACTATTTTTGAGGGTGAGGGTGTTTGTAGGACCCTAATGAATGTTTATGATTACCCTTCCAGTCGGTTTTCTAAAATCTGGATGTCTAAGGTGTAGGGTTGCAGTTCTGAAACTAGTCCTATGTATCATGTGATTTACCTCAAATCTTCTCTGCTACCAAATCCTTCTCTATGGCATCCTGAAGGCTACCATGCATATCGGTCCTGATATCGCAACATTCAGTCCCTTGACAAAGTGGTTAACTTCCAACTTATCATCCCTCATGTAATCTACATAAGGTAGAAGATCAAGGAAATTTCTCTCATATTGCAACATAGGAAGTCCCCTCTGCTAAAGATCATGGATCTCATCAATGTGGCACTGCCTAAAATGTTATGACAAGTATCTATCTCTAAATCTCTCCAAGGAGGTGCCCCAAGAGAGAGTGTCAACAACTAAGTTACTCTTATATTCCTCTTGCCTCCACAACGTAGAGGCAGACCCTCTCAGAAGATGAATCAAAAAATGTGCCTTTAGATTTCTCTCATATGGATGCAATCCAAATCACCGCTTTAAACTCAAAAACCATCACTCGGCTTCCACCCTAGCAGTGGATCCTAAAAATAATGGTGGTTGTAGGAAAAGTAGCTCTCTAATTTGATCTCTAGGATCACGGGGTGATCTCTCTACAACCCCTGGCACTATATCTAGAGGTCATTCTAGTAAAAGAACTGACTCTCCCTCATATTCAGTCTGGCCCTCTACACGGCTAGGAGGAGGGCTCCTACTCCGCTCTCTAGCAATTGAACTATGTTCCTATGTACCTTGGTATTCTTCCTGTTGACCCACTAGTGGTAGCCTATTCTAAACTATCCCAATAAGGTTTTGTAGTGCATTTAGAATGTCCTAGTTTGGGTTTGGTGGTTTCTCGAAAGGTCTCTGATCCTCTCGAGGAACCTTTGATCCTTTCTGAGCACCCTCTTGTGTCGAGCGAGCACATCTAGGGCCTCGTCCACGTTTGCAATTTTTTCGTGTAATAGGAGGCATCCTACAAGATCAATAAATAGGTTTTAAGTGAAACGTAATGGTTTAAGGCTCCTAGTGTTGAAATAAAGCTCTGATACCAAAATTTTGTGCCCAAAATTTAAGGCAAAAATACACCAACATTTTTTTTCTAAAACATGATAAGATACCAATGTGTTGCATGCATTTGACGTACGATTGTTTACTAAGTCCATAATAGGGGTTACAATCATAATTAGATTGATCTATTCGTGAATGATAGCCAGATACGGTTGAGGGAAGTCAAGGGGAAACATGATAAGCGATGACCATGTGGAGAACTTCCTTTCTGAAGTTCACTTGTCAACGCCCCTTGATAGGGTTTAACTGCTTAGGTCCAATAAGACTTAATTATTTTAAAATTAATAATTCTATTTTAATAAAAAGAGGTTTAGTAAATCTCTTTTAGTGATTATACGGTTAATTAATAACCTTGATTTATCATTCTACAATAATTCCTCTTTTACCCTTAGGAATGTATTAATAATTCTATTATTAAAATTAGATCCCTATAACGACATTAATTGCATTAATTACTTTACCCCTTTGTAAAAGTTAAATGACACATTTATAATTAACATTATAACCTCTTATATTTAAATTGCCCCATTTTAATATTGAATGACACATTTAAACATTTAATATAAAGTCTTCTATCTTAATGGCCTGTTTTATAAAAGTAATGACACATTAAAATAATTATATAAAATCTATATTGTAATGGCCCCTTTTTAAATGTAGAAGACGCATTTGAAATAAAAATATAAAACCTTGTTATAGCCATATTAAAATCAAGTTATCGCTAAACCTATATTATAATATTTTTTCAAACATATAATTACATTATACTTTAATCATATTTAAATGTTCCCACTAATGTACTATTTAAAACCCTTAAATTTAATCATTAACTTAGTCACATTTTAAACATTAATTTCCAACATGTTATTTTTAAATCTTATATTATAATCAATTACAACACTTGTTACATTATTCACATTATAAACATTATTGTTCTAACCCTATTTTTTAAATTTACTTTCACATTGCTTAGTCTCTTACGTAAATAATAATTCCCCCTATATATTTTAATCTAACTAAATATAGTTTTAATTTGGAAAAGACAACATAAATTCCCCCCCTTAATCATTCTCCATGGAATTCAAAAAGGTCATGCAAACTTGTGGCTTACATTTGACTTAAATCCATACATTATGCACCCACATCAAGCTGGGGCTTTATTACATCTAATATTCCTTAGTCAAAACTACCAAACATTATAGCTTATATGCATTTAGGAAGTGCTCCTACACCATACTCCCCGGGGGAAAATTTGTCTCAAGTCCTCTTAAAGACCAGTTGATCAACATATCCCCCGTGCTTCTTGATGTCTTCCTCCAGCATCCATGTAGCTTCTAATTCTGGAAGTCCCTGTCACTTGACCAAATGATCAAGGTAGGTCTTATAATATTAATATTAATATTAATATTATAATATTATCCATCATTATTATTTATTTATTTATTTATTTATTATTATTATTATTATTATTATTATTATTATTATTGAATATTTGATAATTCATATAATTCCTTAATTATATTGTTATTTATAATTTATTTATATTTCATATTTTTAGATTATTATTTATGATCAAATCCCTTTATGTTAAAGCTCTAATTGAATTTCATTATTGTAATTTATTATTTGAAAGATTCTATAAAAAAGATGAGAATATCATCAGTGAACTTTAAATGGAGGGACATGACAAACAATACCAAACCAAACCATCAAATAATTGCTAATGCAAAGTGAGATGGCAGAACTTCATGGAAAATGAATAGAATTCCTACAAGAATTTGACCTCAAGCTGCAACTTATGAAATTAGTAAGAGGAAAAGGGTTCTCAAAAATAATGGTAGATGTAGACCCCATATTAGTTTTCAACAATGTACATTGAATCATTCATGCAAGATCCTTAGTATGTTGATATTATTTTCTTGTTGCTTAATGTTAATGTTTTGGCCTTTACGGCAAAAATCAACGCATTGGACAAATTGGCAATAATAATAAATAATATATTGGATATATTATTGATATATTTAGTTATGATAAAATCAGTTGGATGATAATAATAATAAATATAAAAGGTTATATTTATTATTAAGGATTGATTTTAATAATTAAATATGGAGGAAATAATATAAAAGAATATATTATTATTATGGACCCAAGTCGGCCAACTTAGGAGGCCAAGAGTTTATCTTAATAAGCTCATATATTAGAGCGACTTGGAGAAGGTAAGAAGCAACCAAAAACATAATGTTTTCTTCTTCCTTCAGCAAGATCTTTCGATGAGCAAATTTACAGAGCAAATTCAAACATTGCTTTCTACTTGGCATTGATTCTTGAGGAAGCGAATTTGATCTTGGATGGATGAGCGATTTGGTCAAGCAACTAGCAGCAAATTTGCGGTCTTGCATTATGGAATTAGACCAACATTGGAAGGTTCAGTGAATTCATTAAAGGAGCAAATTTAAGATCAGTGAATTATATTTAGGATAATTCACACTGTGCATAAGCAAATATTGTGAGTGAATTCAAGGGTTCGAGCAATCATTCGAATGAGCATCATCATGCTTGCAACAGTGAACTTAAGGCATCAAGATCAAACCAATTTGTGATCAGCTAGTCTTAGCAAATTTTATCAGCATCATAGGTACATAACAGGGATCAATACTATACATATCAAAGCTACAAGGGCAGATTTAGTAGAAGGCCAAACCAGAGCAGATTGGCGACATATTGTGAGAAGACCTTGATAGCATATATGTTGATCGGAATCAATCTAAGCATTGGTTATATTCAGATCTGAGTGCTAGTTATTTACAATATTGGATCAAAATTGGATAAGCCCTAGGTGGCCTATATCAACATTGAAAGAAGACACATTGTGGAGCTTGAATTCTGATTTTCGAGCATTATTTATCCTTCTTCGTGTTTATTTATTCATACCATGTGCTTAGCTCTTGGAAGACCTCTATAGATTGTATATTCCTTGTTAGAATCTGAAAACATTAACATGGTATCAGAGCCTAGGTAGAGTAAAAGATCCATTTTTCAGATTTAGGAATTTAGTCTAACCCTTTCAAAACTAAGAAATACTATGGCAACCGAGGTTTGGCTCAAATAGTAATTTAACTTTAAATCTTATTACATTTTATGAGGGTTTTGATTTGCATCAAGATCTAGATTCTACACCTAATATTGATTGGCTCCTATTTTGTGAAGCCATATCATAATTGGCTGGAAAGAGATGGGTAAAATTGTGTCAATACATTCTTGCATGTTTTGAAACTATACGATTGACCTTCTTAGGCTAAATTACAAAATATCTGGAAACATGCATTGAGAGGTTGTCTAACCTTGTGGACATTATAAGGTAAACCTAAGCTTCAGAGGGAGAAGATAGGATCTATATAAACCTCTCACCATATTGTTCCAGAGGGAGTAAATCATCTTGAGTGGCACAGGCCCCAAAGATCATAACCTGGTATGACTTAAACATTCATGAATAATATGAATCATGGGAATACTAACAATTTATCCATGTTTGGTTCTGTAGATGGAAGCCCACCTTAGTGCTTCACTTAAGAGGGATTTTAATAATGGGCTCACTTAAACCTGGTTTTGTAGTATAAAATCCTTTCTTTAATTTTTACATTCTAATTGTATGAATGTGTGGGATCATTCCTATTGACATGGTTGTCTGACATAGTTAGTTAATTGTTATTAGATGATTATGAATGTGTAGGAATGCATACTTCACTTTGGTATATATGTATGGGAACATTAACTATTTTATTGGATACATACAGTATGATACCTTGACATGCATATATGAGGAGCATACATTATGCATGGATGCATACTTTTCTTGGACATATGTATGGGAACATTCACAGTTGATTAGCATAGTTGTTTCTTTGCATATCTAACTAATTATTTGTTATGGGCATAACTGATTGGCATAGATGATTATTTATTGGTTGATTACTTGTTCTTAGTATAACTGGTTAAATGTCATTAATATGTTATTGGCATACTTTAGATATGTGGGAACATAAATATGTTGGCATTGGCATGCGAGAATTTATATATGCTGGCATATGATTACATTGACATATTTTATAGCTGAACACATTTAGTTTGCACTTGGTTATATATAGAAAATTGGTCATATGGTTTTATAAGATAACATTTATGTGGTTATTCTTATGTTTATATGGCTAACATCCTTGTTATGGATTAGGTCTTGATATCATGGGTTTGATATCGGTTGAGTCCTTGTGACTCATGGATCTTGGATCCACACATTGAGTACATGGAGACATCATGGACCTGTTGTCGCGAAGCCATTACTCAGAGCATTTAATGAATATCATGGACTTGATATTCGGCCAATGTTGTTGATATCATGAGTTTCATATTGGTTGAGTCCTTTTCGCTCGTGGATCTTGGATCCACAAGTTGAGTACATGGAGACATCATGGACTTGATGTCGGGAAGCCATTACTCGGAGAATTAGGTGAATATCATGGACATGATATTCGGCCAATGTTGTTGATATCATGGGTTTGATATCAGTTGAGTCCTTGTGACTCATGGATCTTGGATCCACAGGTTGAGTACATGGTGACATCATAGACTTGATGTCGGGAAGCCATTACTCAGAGCATTTAGTGAATATCATGGGCGTAATATTCAGCCAATGCTATTGATATCATGGATTTGATATTGGTTGAGTCCTTGAGGCCTGGGGATCATAGATCCACAGGAGAGTATATGGTGACATCATGGATTTGATGGACTTGGTATTCGGTAAGCCAATGTTCTTGATATCATGGATTTGATATGATAAAATAATGGACTTGATGTCAATAAGTTATTGATGAATATCATGATTGAGTCTGTTATACTCAAGGCTGAGTATGTGGTAGACATCATAGTCATAATAAATATAGGCCAATACTTGGAGCACTTGATGAATATCATTAGTACTTGATATTCGGAATATTATCATGGATTGATGGAATACATGTGTAACTTATGTTTTGATCATGTTTGATGAGATGATAGATGTGATATCTATGACACTATTGGATAAGGAATCCATTGTGGTTATATTTTTGAGTCCTACTATAGATGGGAGATCTATAGGTTGATCTTTTCCTCAAGTCCAAGAGAAAGTGTTAATGTTTTGGCCTTTACGGCAAAGATCAACGCATTGGACAAAGTGGCAATAATAGTAAATAATATATTGGATATATTATTGATATATTTAATTATGATAAAATTAGTTGGATAATAATAATAAATATAAAAGGTTATATTTATTATTAAGGATAGATTTTAATAATTAAATATGGAGAAAATAATATAAAAGAATATATTATTATTATGGACCAAAATCAATCTACTTGGGAGGCCAAGAGTTTATCTTAATAAGCTCATATATTAGAACGACTTGGAGAAGGTAAGAAGCAACCAAAAACATAGCGTTGTCTTCTTCCTTCAGCAAGATCTTTGGATGAGCGATTTGGTCAAGCAACTAGCAGCAAATTTGTGGTGTTGCATTATGGAATTAGACCAACATTGGAAGCCTAAGCGAATTCATTAAAGGAGCGAATTGCAGATCAGAAAATTATATTTAGGATAATTTACACCTTGCATAAGAAAATATTATGAGTGAATTCAAGGGTTCGATCAAGCATTTGGATGAGCATCATCATGCTTGCAACAGCAAACTTAAGGCATCAAGATCATACCAATTTTTGATCATCTAGACTTAGCAAAGTTGATCAGCATCATAGGTACATAACAGGGATCAATACTATACATATCAAAGCTACAAGGGAAGATTTAGTAGAAGGCCAAATCAGGGCAGATTGGCGACATATTGTGAGAAGACCTTGATAGCATATATGTTGATCGAAATCAATCTAAGCATTGGTTATATTTAGATCTAAGCGCTAGTTTTCTACAATATTGGATCAGAATTGGATAAGCCCTACTTGGGCTATATCAACATTGAAAGAAGACACATTGTGGAGCTTGAAGACATTACCTTAGTCTGATTTCTGGGTATTATATATCCTTCTTTGTGTTTATTTATTCATACCTTGTGCCTAGCTCTTGGAAGACCTCTATAGATTGTATATTCCTTGTTAGAATCTAAAAACATTAACAAAAAACAAATGTCATAGTCTCAAACCTACTTAGAGAAGAGCACTCATGCTAAAGAGTGCACATTGCATATTTAAAAATGGAAGTTTGTTTTCAAGAAACTATGAAGGGATATACCCAAGTTGTCTCAATCAGTTGGAAGCCAAGAGAATGATAGAGGAGTTCTAGAGAAAGTTTGGAATAGGGCACAAATCAACTTATTCAAATACTCACTAAATCCTTAAAGTAGGTTATTATTAGCCCCCAAGTGTTTAAGGATGCACATAAACATGTCAGGTTTTATCACATTTATTAAACAATAGCTAGTAAAGAACATAACCCAACAATTCCTCTACAACAGGTATACCAAGTTAGACCATTTGCTTAGTGGGAATTAGATTTTTGGGGTGTTATCAATCACAACCTTCTGTTGGACACAAGTTCATGTTGAGAGTGAAAGATTAATTCACGATATGGATGAAGGCTCAAGCTTGGAAAAGTTGCACTAGTTAATTGTTGATTAAGTTCCTTGAGGAACAAATGGTAAGTAGGTTTAGAATGTCATCCACTCTGGTGTGTATTAAAAACCTTATTTTTTCCTATGCTCAGCTAATGCATTGGTCTTATGAACAAAAGGTTATTTTATAGTTTTCATCTAATGATTATTCTCAAGGGAATGGAGTTTCTAAATCTACTAAAAATTACTGACTGGATTTCACTAAATATTTTCTAGAAAAAATCGTAGGGATTATCACAACAAGTTGAAGTATGCATTATGGGAAGATAGAACCTAAATTAAAGTTTCCCTACAAACATCTCCATATTACCTGGACTATGGTGAAGACCCCATATTCTTGGTCAACCTCCAAATTCTTGTTGTACAATTTATATGAAAGAATTTGAGATCCAAGAAGATAACAAATATATTTATTTGTTCAACCTCATCAAATTAGATAAACGAAGGGATAATGCCTTGAAATATTTTTCCAAACACCAAGTAGTCCTCAAACATTGGTTTGGAAAGAGTCTAGGATTAAATCATTTAGAAAATATAACTTGTTCCTCTTACAATACAAAGCTAAAGAAAACAAAGCTGGCCATTGAAAATTGACAAGTTATGGCTTGATTACTGAAATCCTTAGAGGAAATACATTTAAGCTTAGCTCACTAACTACATAACATGGTCCATTGCTTGTTAATGGTCAATTTCCCAAGCATTATTTGGTCTTGTGAATGTTTGATCCCCTCATTTACTATCACATATTAGATTTTTTTGCTTCTTATTGTTCTAGTTTTTTTTTTGGTTCTTTCCCTTTTGCTTCTTGTTTTTTTTTCTTTTGTGGTTTTGTTTCCATCAGTGTGTTTGTCGTTGTTTGTGTTCCTTCTTGAGATCCATGTCGTGCTAAGTAAGAATAAGATGTGAGTATTCTCAGTACATATAAAGGGGGTCACTTTCAAAGTCTTTCTTACTACATTTTATAGCACCCCTTCTAATAATTAGTATTTGAACCTTTGACTTGCATTTATCTAAAGTTTATTTTAAGAAAGTAAGCATGGGCATAGTAGTCAAGATCTAAGGGCCTAAACTAATCTTTGACAAACTATCTCAATCCAAATATTGAAAAATCCAGATATTTTATTAGTGGGTAAGAACTACTTATGATCAAGTGAAAAATCCAAAGGCACACACTTCTTAGGACAATCTATTGTAATTCCTAACCCACCAACAAGGTTTTTATAGCCTCAGAAAATTGAATGGATATGGTAATTAAGCAGGAACTATCTAGAAAAGACAAAAGATCTAAATATGTGAATGTGAGGTGTTGGAATAGGGATCCACTAGTCTAAACTGTGAATTAAGCTCATTCACATCAATCCACATTGAATAATAATTCAAGAAGCCCAAATTCAAACCTATTGGTGAGAGTTGGGCATTACGGGTTGAATCATCCTCCTTTTGTGCTTTTTATTGATTAATTGAATTTATTAGATGTGAGAAGTTAGATTAACTTATTTAAATTAGACAATAGTTAGCATAAATTGTAAGGTATATATCAGATATGCAAAGTCTAAGTAAAGATCTAGAAAGAGGGATCAAAGAGGAACTTGTTTTAGAAGTTTGGCCTTAAAATATGTGACTATGTGGCTAGGCAACATCGTCGTAGTATGCCTAATCCAAAAATCATAAACGGATCTTGAATTAGGATGTCACTCTTATCATCTCCTAGAAAATTCAAGAAAAAAGTGTTGGGATATGTGGCTAAGCCATAACATATAGGCTTTTTTTCTTCTTTGAAAACTAGGCCTTTTTGTCTCAATCTACTCTTCCTAGACCTATAATTCTTCTCTCAGATCTAAAAAGTTGCACACAATTAGAGGGAAAATGGTGTTGGGTTTTATAGGAGCTTACCTCAGGAAATCCCTAGGAGGATTCAACCTTCTCTACAATGATGATGATTAGGAATAAGGATTAATCTAAAGTACAATGTTGAATATCACAAGATTAAACCTCAAGATTGATAATGGTGATGAATATAAATGCTTCTTGGATGGAACCCTCAAGTGTTGATGCAGCAACATGACACTATAAAACAAGATAAATCATAAAAGCTCATCTTCATGAAGATTGATGCAACTTTCTACTCCTTAATGCTCAAACTTGAAGAATCTTTCTCATAATGCTTCCTAAAGGAAGTGAGTAAGATGCTTAAGGATGATAATGAATTAGCAAATGATGTTCTATATAGGATTTCAAAGGTATTTTATAAATTAGGCTAACCTCTAATAATCATGTGCAAATCTCGATATAAAATAAAAACTCGCAGGAATTGACATGCAATCATATTCAAATTTAGGCTAGTAACATACTCTATCAGGACTATCGCATGTAGCATCACAATTTTTCCAAATGGGTTGGATAGTGGCATATGAAGCGTACACATATCATAGCACAGTATTTGATCTTCGTACTAGCAACATGACAACAATTTGATAATGAAGGGGCCATAAATAGGCTTGGAAAGAGATATAAGGAGACTAAAAACGAGTGTGAATTTGTAAGGGGTTACAATTTACAACACTAAATTTAGCCCCCACTTTAGTGAGAGCATGAACTTACAATCATACTCATATATATATATATATATATATATATATATATATATATATATATAGAGAGAGAGAGAGAGAGAGAGGCCCCCAA
>MU224692.1:4597106-4619541 GCA_018584345.1 Thuja plicata
ATAAGGAAAAACCATAAAAAGGGGTAAAAAGGCAAACAAAAAAAAAAAAAAAAGGCAAAACAAGGCAAACAAAAGACACACAATGGAGGTTGGTACTAAGAAAAAGTTCCAAATCAACTAGTTGAAGTGACCTCACCAATCAAAATGTTTCAACACTAATATCATTCTCAGAATATTATTGCTAGAGAACAAGCAGTCTTCTAGAAAGAGCAAGAGCATACACCAACTAATGAGACAGGAAACCATGATCCAATATATAGGAAGATACATTACATAATTTTGTTCTAGTGAATTTTACATTCCTTGTTATTAATTTTATTGCATTTAGCATTATGTATATGTATCTGGTCATCCTTTTACTTTTCTAGTACGACCTTTGTGTCTTGTCTGTATGACACGAGTGTGTCATGCTCGCACCCTAGACCCATGTTATCATCCTAGACCAATACGTACATCTTGTACAAAGTGTGCGTAGAGCTTATCAAGTGGTCTTGATGACTTTCTCTTTCATTTTGTATAGTTAAAACATTTTTATCACTGTGTTCCTTAGTTATTTAGCATCTTCAGTTTATACACATGCAAACATATATATATATTAGTTACTTAGTTCTCTGATTTTGATCTTCCTAGCTCACTAGAGTGCTAGTAATTTGAGGTACCGTTGGGGCATTTTCCCCTTGAGGGTGGTGAATTCCCTACTCTACATTTTTATGAACTCAACATGAATCAAAGTTCATTTCTACTTCATCCTCTCCTGCATCGAGTGACTACCCATACATGAACATGGTCACATCACTCCAATCTCACCTCCAAGTTAGAGGAATAAGAGCATGGATGTAACATTTATACCTTTGGACTCACCACATTATGGGGATCTCGTGCCTCTATGCATTACTACTAAGATCAGCGGCAATATCGTCAAAGGCTTGACATCAATGACAAAACAACAATTGTTTACATTGTAGCTTTCCAACATAATGTTTGCACTTGTGAATTGTGAAGCATTGGGTCTTATTGGGAGGTCATTTATCAGAGTATTATTCCAATTGAAATGTGTTTAATCATAGAGTTTCCTCAAGTTTAATTGCATTAAGCTTTCTTTTAGGCATTATGATAGATCTTTCATGTAGAGACGATGTAATCACAAAGGTGGCATTTTTTGCATAGAAGTTGCTTCAAACAAGATATGAGTGTCAAGCTACTGTCTGCACACATGATGATCTTTGCATTCCCCCAATGGGATTAACCACCTTGACAATCCTTGTGAGACCCAAGGTAGTTTCAACAACATTTGTAGTTGTCCCCGAGTCCAACCCATTCCATGTGAAGCTAGGCATTCCATGGCTAGTTTCTATGGGTGTGGTCCCTTCAGTCATCAATAAATGTCTAAAATTATCTCACAAGGGCATTTTGCACACTATCCACGATAGTGGGTGCCACCCATTGGTGTCACTTGGGGACTTTCTCCTTTATCACTTCTGGCCTGCTCCTGTGGGACCTTTGCTTCCTAATGAAGATCTATTATTTTAAGCATATCATAAATATAGAAATGGGGAATCAACTTATAAATTAGTCCAATATGTATCTCCTTTGGCCCCTCCTCTAGGGATTTCCATCGCCCCTCTTACAGAGGTCAGCAATGTAGTTCTTATTTTGCAACCTCGGTTTGAGTCACCTACTTCCTTTAAGACATGTATGTTTGACTCCCTCAGGGACATTTCACCATTGTTAGTTATCTTCACAAGATCATTGATTCTTTCCTCAATGGAATTACTGGATAAAAATGTTGAGGCAACTTCATCCTTGGCTTTGGCTACTAGTGAGATGTGTGTGGCTACTTTAGCAATTGTCCCTCTTTAGGCTCACCCTCCCTCTCACCATGATCAAGATTGGGAGAACGATAATCTGATCGTGGAGGATCATTAAGATAGATCATCGTCTTTATCTTTTTAACTCAGGTATCCTCGTGACTTAGCCCAACACCCAACCTACCTTACCTTGGTCTTATATATTTCCAAGTTGGGGTTTAGGAAGGGGCGAGTTGAGGCAAGACTAGTCCTCTAAGGATGCATGTAATAGCTCGCAAATCATGTGCAACGGGTAAGCCCGGGCCTCAGAGTTGAACCCAAGACCGATGGAGATAGTCCCTCTTCTTATCTTTAGATTAAAGTGTGTATGCATGTGGTCCCCTGTGCTTGTCTTTATATGTTGTGCTTTCCCAAAGGACCCAAGTTACTCCATAAGTACATGGATATAGGGGATATATCTGTCGTACACTTATTCATTGTGTTTCATCTTTCTTCTATTTGTTGTATCTTTCTTTTCAACATCCGAGGAAAATGCAAAGCATTGGGAGCATTTAGGCCTTCTTCAATGTTGACCCAATTTTTTATTTTATCTGTCTTCATGTGCTCTTCTTCATATTTGAAAACTTCGAGACCACAATGAGTAAATTGTATGCAGCTATATACACTAATTAATTTCACTACTATGAGTTCTAACACTGAATAATTAAATTCACATGGACCTCTATTTTGTTGATGTTTGGGTTATCATGTGTCATCTATTGCAAGGTGGCATTCCATGGAAACATCTCATTATGTTGACATGACACATCTCTTTCCTTAGAATGACTTGTGTTCACTTTTCGTGAAACACATTTCATTCTAAGGGGGGGCTATCACATTTGCATATCTGCATTTATCATATTTATTTCAAAAATCTTATTTGATTTGATGCCCATGTGGGTGTCACACCACTATCCAAATCAATCTTCTTCATATTTGAAAACTTCAAGACCACAATGAGTAAATCATATGCAGCTATATACACTAATTAATTTCACTGCTATGAGTTTTGACACTAAATAATTGAATTCACAAGGACCTCTATTTTGTTGATGTTTGGGTTATCATGGGTCATCTATTGCAAGGTGGCATTCCATGGAAACATCTCATTATGTTGACACGACACGTCTCTTTCCTTAGAATGACTTGTGTTCACTTTTTGTGAAACACATTTCATTCTAAGGGAGGGGGCTATCACATCTCCATATCTGTATTTATCATATTTATTTCAAAAATCTTATTTGATTTGATGCCCATGTAGGTGTCACACCACTATCCAAATCAATCATCCTTGTGTGGTTAGCAGTCACATGTTGCCCTATCATATGGCTATCCAGTATAGCACAACTTGCTACCCATATCGACGCAATATAACAATCTCATTGATCACTATCTTCCGAATTGTATTTGATCACTAATCGTTTAATCATTTTTTGGTACCAAAATTTTAAATTTTTCATCTAATATGTTGTCATGATGAAACTTAGCATTATCTCACGAAGGCTCAAGTCTCTTCCTTGAGGGCAACTCCACACAAACAAAAGATATAATATTTTCTAACAATTTTCTCTCTCTACTTTAGCTTGCATCTCACTTATGATATGTTCACTAAAGTGGGGGCAGCATGCATTCCACATTGCATGGTGTCTTCACTTTAGCTAAATCAGATTCATCACCTAAGCTTCCACCTTATCCACTCACCTTGTCACCGTTTTTGTCTAAATTCCCGAGCATGTGGATTGTTTTGTTCTCAAACACATGCACTTTGCATAGACATTTGTGCACCGTGCATTTGTCTTGTGAATCTATAGTTTGAAGGTGGCTATTGGAACAGTATGCAACCCACCAATGTTGGGATACTTCTAGGCTTCCTTTATCTTCCTTGTTTGCTCCATTTTTGTCTTCTTGGTGGTCCTTACAACTTGGCTCTTATTGCAATTTGCTAGTCTTCTTCAAGCTCCTCACTCTTGCCACTGGGTTTGACATGCCTTGTCCATCAATTTTCCATGCACTTGTTGCATTATTGCTACCATTGAAGCTTTATCCCTCCGAAGTCTCCACGCTTGTCTTCTCTCCAGCAAGCTTCAACTTCTTCGTGTTAAGGGGAGTTTCTTCCATCCTACTTGCAATCGTTTTGTCTATCTTTTATATAGCATATCCTTTGTGTGGTTTCTTTCATCATTTTTATCAATATATCTATCTTGGTTGTACTTAAAGAAGGAAACAACAAAACAAGGGTCTGACTGTGGCATGCCTCTAAATCACAGTCACAACATTTTCATCTCTATTCATTAAGTGTGGAGGTTTAGAGAAGAACAAAGTAGCATGCTAGAGACTTCAATCGTTAGATTGTTTGTAAAGATGTCTCTTCTTTGCTTTTACATAATCGTGTTTTTGTTAATTTTATCTTCCCTGTTATTTATTTTATCACATTGAGCATTATATATATGTATATGATCATCCTTGTACTTTTTTGGTACGACCTCTATATCTCATCCATACTGGATGAGTGTGATCCCCACTAGCATCCTAAACCCACGTTGTCATTCTAGACAAAGGGTGCACAAAGATTACTAGGCAGTTTTAGTGACCCACTCTTTTATTTTCTAGGCTAAAACATTTTTATCACTCTATGTTTCTTAGTTATTTGGCATCTTGAGTTTTTACATATAGTTAGTTACTAGTGTCCTAGACCCTCGCATACATCCTAGACAAAGAGTGCACAAAGCTTACCATTGTTTCTTAGTCATTTGGCATCTTGAGTTTATTCATATAGTTAGTTACTTGAGTGTCCTAGACCCGTGCGCACACCCTAGACAAAGAGTGCACAATGTCTTTGTTATTTGGCATCTTGAGTTTATACATATAGTGTCCTAGACCCACGCATGCACCCTAAACAGAGAGTGCATAAAGCTTACTAGGTGGTCTTGATGCCCTACTCTTAGTTTCTATACCCTGCTCTTACTATCATCCTAGACCCACTCATGCACCCTAAACATAGTTAGTTACTAGCGTCCTAGACCCACGCATGCTCCCTAGACAGAATCCATAGAGCCTACCAAGTGGTCTTGATGACCTGCTCTGGTGTCCTAGACCCACGCATGCACCCTAAACAGAGAGTGCATAAAGCTTACCAGGTGGTCTTGATGCCCTACTCTTAGTTTCTAAACCCTGCTCTTACTATCATCCTAGACCCACTCATGCACCCTAAACATATAGTTAGTTACTAGCGTCCTAGACCCCGGCATGCTCCCTAGACAGAATCCATAAAGCCTACCAAGTGGTCTTGATGACCTGCTCTTAGTTTCTATAGTTGAAAACATTTTTCTCACTCTATTTCTTAGTTATTTGGCATCTTGAGTTTACAGATAGTTAGTTACTTTTTTCATTTAAATCTTCCTCAATCACCAAAGCCCTAGTAATATGAGGTAGCATTGGGCTATTTGCCCCCTGAGATCTTGTCATCTCGAAGGTGGCAAATCTCCTACTCTACAAATGCTTATTAGGTTGGAAAAAGCATTATCATCTAAAGTCTCAGTTCTACTCAATGTAATGTTAGGTGACACATTATTAAGGAAATGCATAACATTATCTTTTCTCAAAACATGTTGATGGCTAAGGTACGAACGTAAGGAAGAAAGTGGGGGAGGAAAAACGAAATGCATAACATTATCTTTTCTCAAAACATGTTGATGGCCAAGGTAAGAACATAAGGAAGAAAGTGGGAGAGGAAAAACTATGTGCTATCTTCCCACTCAGGATTACTTGCTTGAGCTTCCAACCAATGTGCAACTAAATGAGGGCCTCAAATTTCGATGAAAATACTGATATTGCAGAATAAGAAATATAATGGACAAATAAAAAGAAAAAAGGAGGCGCAATACAGACCATGAATCTATACTGATCAAGGAAAATAAAGCCGCAGGCGTGACCTTTTATTTAAAATTGTAGTATATTATTCACATATTGGTTAAGTAATATGTTTAAGAGATGTCATACGTGAACAGTACACCAAAAAGATAAAAGAGCGAAATCATTAATCAGAGTGATGATTAAATTTTCCATTTGTTGAACAATTTAAACAATTGACAAAAACTCATGACGCAGAATTCTCCAAGGGTTTACTTATCTGATAACATTTTTTAACACTGAGTAATTATAAATCTCTGATTTGAGAAAACGAAAAGACCAAGCGCCTAGTGTCAAATTTTTAGATTCTTACTTGATCAGTAAACAGTATTCAACAATGTCTTCCCCTTGCTGTAATACAATTTTTTATGTATATGACTTAAAGAGCCACAATTCCCAAACTTTGATGCAGCATAGGAATATTGTATACTGTTATAAAATGTTAGAATCCAATCTATGCTTGAGAATCCCAATACATTGGCTTTTGTAAATTATACTCGAGCAGAAACTCGGCATCAACACGATGCCATCACAAAGCCATGTTCATGTTATGTATATATGTGGAATGCAGTTTTGAACATTCAAAGCAATATAGGTCTACCTTGTATGCACTCCTGTAGTGTCCATTATATTGCTTGAGGATCCCAAAACAATGGCCTTCGTCAATCACACTACAATGATAAAACTGGACATCGACATAATGTCAGCACAATTCCATGTTCCTGTAATGTTTATAAGAAGGGATCCAGTTTTGAGAATACATGTTGTATAGTCTGCCTGGCATGCATTCTCTTAGTTTTTGTCACCAAGTGTAGTTTTGACTTGAAAGTGAGCTAATTACAAAGGTGTATCTGGCAAAATTTAGTGACTGATACAGAATATCTGAAAAAAAATATATGTACTGTCTACAGATATACTTTACAAAGACAAAATCCCACACCTGAATGGCACTAGAATTGGAAATTCATTAGACTTGAGCTTCAGTTACACCAACAAGCTGGTACTGCAAACTGGCTATCTTGAATAACCTCATCTCCTCCAGTAGACTCTTTTCCACCAGAGACTCACAGGTCTCAAAAATGCCTAACACTTGACAAATTATATGAGAAGGGAAGAAGCCAGTAATTTAACTTGAGGTAACGGAACATGGATACGAACAAAGACAGGTTTCAAGTAATCTCAAAAAAATGTTAATTTAGTAATTTCAGCTTCTGTAGCTTTTAAAAATGTGCTAGTGGAGATTTATCCACTACAACGGTGACAGTTTCTATTACATCAGATGGAGCTTGTCTCTCTACACCATTGCTGCCATTATTATTTGGATTCTCTGCATCGTTTCCATTTTGTAGGACTGCATGACTCAGACCACCTTGAGTTTCATTTTCAAGCTGTCTTGAATTTCCCAATCCATCAGACTCAAAGTTAGCTGAAACTGAACTATCTCCAAAGTTATTTCCTCCCCTTTCACTGATACTCGTCTCACTGTGAACTGCATTTTCCACCCTAATAGTACGAAGCAGATCCTGTAAACGCAGGATATTGCTCTGCCCCATTGGCTGAGCTCTGATATAACGGCCAGCAGGCATACTTGTTAAACTACTTACAGATGCCTGAGAAGATCTACTAGAGTCTCCAGTTTGAGAACGTTGGGCATTTGCCAAGGCACTAAGGTCCAGGTTGGGAAAAACAGAGAGACGGCAACGAGGACATTTTATGCTAAGGCGCAGCCATCGATCAATACATTCAACATGGAAGTTATGTGCACAGGGAAGCCCACGGACCTGTAATTAGAAAAATTAAAAGCATGGATGTAAAACTTATCATTAAAACGTAACCATGTGTTAAACATATGAACCAAGTTTCCCTTAACAAAGAGTAACACAATTAGTAACAATCTTAAACTGCATACCTCATTTCCTACACGGAACTCCTCAAGGCAGATGGGGCACTCACTACAGTCTATAGGCACTGCCTTCATACGGAATTTCGGAAGCTCCTGAATAAGTGCTTCAACTGCTTCTCTCTGCATTTTACTCATTTTCAGGGAAAAACGAAATATGTGCTTAAAAAAAAGTAGCTAATCAATGTATAAAAGGAAAAATAGTTTTTAGAGGCATTTGACCACTAGTCTACTACATCAGTCTTTGAAAGAATACTTAAATTGATATTTAACAATGAATTTCAAGCCCGGGCATTAATTGATTAAAATTACATTTACACCCCTAACCTATCTTTAAGTAATAAGTACTATACCAATAAATCCTTCAAACGAATGGAACTGAAAGAAACACTATATTCTTGCAAGTTCCACTTGTAATCAATGCACTAAGAAAAGCTGATAACAATAAATAGAGTCTCACTGCTGCCTATATTGAGACATTTTAATAAGTTCCTATTAGTGTAGCCTGATGTCCAGGGCTTTTGGAAACATTTCTAGTGGTAAGTTATGATATAACGATCTTTAAAGAAGTTATAAGTAGAGGAAAATTAGGAGACAAGTGACTTCTGATAACAAAACTTCTTAAGCTCATCATGAATTTGACTAACAAAACAAATCGCTTCTGCCAATTGAATATTCTTGGTATACCAACTACTTACATTCTATCAACAAAACCAATACTCAATACCAGAAAATGGGTAATCTTTTAAAATAAGCGAGATTAAGTGACCTGGTTTGGATAGTCAATTGTTTTGTGAATCCAGATAAACTTAAAAACAAAGAGAACATCATTTCATGAATCACGTAAAACCATGCTCAGGAATCAATGATGTCTGATTTGTAGGTGCAACCTGGTTTATTCAAAATTAGCATAGGATGGCAAAGATGAGATTGCATGTTAAAAAAATTATAACATGAAAGGTCGAACTTTGGAGCATAGCTGTTATAGGCACTAGTATTTTAAACTATTATAAAGCCAATAAAGTCGTCTGCAAGCATAGCCCTCAGCCATCAGCTATGGCCTGATAAACCAACAGTAGAACCAAAGAAATACTAAGCAGAGAAGCATACAAAAGATAAACTGGCTAGTATAATACATGAAAGAGCAAGCAAATAGCACCCAACAGTGGAAGGTACACCAGCTAGCGAGTAGAAAATGCCAATTCCCTCTTAATGTCATTGTTATTGGCCAATAAAAAAGTTGTACCATCCATTTAGACAGCATGACCAAATTAATAGCAGCTACAGATGCAGCCATCAATCAAAGGATTCTCATATCTTTCATAAAGACAGGCAGGAAGGTCGGACTGGGCTAGTTCCAGGGGAGATAGTGACCTCCATAGCTATGCTTCCTTCTTCCTTGCTTGGACACCATTACTCTTCTTTGTACTAGGTGGTGTTCCTTTGCTTTTTTTTTATGTTCGTCTTTGAAAGGTTTATTTTAACATTTTGGTTTGGCTTTTGTAATTCCCCCAACATCATTTTACTTTCGTTCATTGAGCCTGGTGTGCATTGCCTATCCAGGTTATTTTCCCAATAACGGAGACATGGTATAGAAGGGTAATCACCTTCTAACATGTTGCATCCATTGGAGGGCACTGAAGATGTCGCAGATTTCAAGATGGCAGGTATACAAGGCAGTGTTGAATGTTGATGAAAATTTCTCAATCCCTGAAGAAGCAACATTTGTTGAAGGTGAAAGGGCACAGCAAGGAGGTGTAGAACAAGGCAATACCCCTGCAACCAATTTGAAGAATCGCCCTAATAATAAAATAGAAAGAAGAATGTGGGATTTCTTTGTGTATTTATGTAAAAGATTTCAAGCCCTCTCAAAATTCTTTGACTATTGGGTATTTGAGGGAAAAACTTTAGCTTTATGTAAAGATGTCAAGATTACTCGATGGGGCTATTCTTTGTATGTTTTGAGAGTGCTAAGATGCGTAAAAACGGTGATTGATAAAAAAAATTGGAATGTTGAAAGCCCATTTTTAGGGCCCTGCTTTGCGACCCAGTGGTTCAGTCAGAAGATGTTATCTTTTATTCTTCCCCAAGATGGATAGAAGTCTGCAATATACCATCCAATGTGATACCCCAGTTGCTTAAACCAATGGGTGAAGTCATAAATCTTCTTTACCACATTCAAACGCTAGTCTAATTTCTTCAGATAGAATTGTGTTTCCACTACATAATAAGAAAATTTCTTGCAAGAGGATAGTCATATGAGAATGAGCTATTTGAACCTTAAAAATAACAAAAATGTAAGATTAAGTGGGAAACATGAGCCTAGACCTAGGTGCATGACAAAAATTACAAATCTGCAAGCACAAAACAAGTGATGCAATATGCAAGATCACAATCTATTCCAAACAAGAGGAAACCAACACTCAAATCAAAAATACAAAAATCAACCATTAGATGAATGAATGAAACACATATAAGGTCACTTAGTTTCAGAACTCAAGGAGATGGCATATCTAGTTGTCATGAGTTTAACTGTCAATCAGTGCATTAGTTAATTCAATTTAACTATGAGGTCACAAGTTGAACTAATAATCAATGGACCAGTTCACCCAATCTAAGACAAAGGTGGCTTCAACTGAATAGAAGTCGCACCTAACTACCATCAATCAATAGTAATGAATGGCTTTCAATTTGAGACATGAACTGATGTGACATAGATGCAAGATTTGGGAATAACTACCATAGATGAATAAATGGCACTCAGTCTAAAATGTGAATAAGATAGATGCGAAATCCATCATTTACCATACATAAATGGTTCATGTGAACTGATGTGAATAAGGATTAATCTAAGTCGCAAGCACAATGTGGCTCAGAGAACAAAGGGATCAAGACTAGCTGATGCATATCAATGGGAGCTTTCATCAAGATGGAGGTGGAACCATGGTGCATTGTGTGACTTAACTACTCATCCCATGTTATTTCTTATATTGTGAAGAGTACTACAAGCTCATGGATTAAGCCTCCCTGAGATTGAACTTTATTTCAGTTTGTTATTACAAAAATGCCTGTTATTTTCCACAAAGAAATGTACATGCATGATAGCACTCTATAAGTTGAGAGCATATGCATAAACAGCTCCGCCAAAATAGCTCAATTTAGACACTCTTAGCATGCTACAATGATTGCCACTTTCTAAATTAGTGCAATTACACAGTTGTAGCTGATTTTCTAGAGTTTTATAATGTCTGGTGGGGTTTAGAAAGCGGAAAAGTACAATCAAATGATGGCATGACAGCACAAAGATAGCACCGATATGTAGGGCTTGAAAACAATCACTTCAAATAAAGAAAAAACTGAAACTGGAGTCCATTTATGAAAGTCATGAGGCTTCAAAGTTCAAAACACTGAGATTGTGCAGCAATTTTTGTGAGAATTTTGATTTTCTAAAAAATTTAAGACTTGTGAGCAAAAACTGGTCACAACATTGCAAAGTGCACAGAAAAAGGCTCATTTCAAAAGAAAATTCCACTGAAAAATTCCTTCGCATAATAAAGATACGACATTCTAAAGTTGCCCTTCAAAATTAAAACTGCATTGAAAGAACTGATATAGTCCAATGGAAGTCAGGTAGCACCAAAGCAGTGGACTAGCAGAGCCACCAGTGGACGTGGTTCTTGGGTGGCACTATGTTTGTTTGTGTTTCTTTAATTTGAAATAACTATTTTTGGGTGTTTTTAATTAAAAAATTAGAAAAATATTAATGAGGGGGTAACTAAGGCTCCTGCCACCCCCTTAATGGGAGGCAAGGGGCTATGAGGAAGTCCCCCCACATAAACTTGCACATGGGAAGGTTGTACCATGCCCCCATTTAAATTAAAAATAAAAATTGCATTGGATATGCAAAATAAATGAATTTTTCGGCCAATAGTGGCATGGTGTGTTGGTCAAGTGGTGGTGTTGTTCTTGCCATCAAGGTTCAAACCCGACTGTGGTGGTATTTGCTGATGTGAGTTTTGTGATCACTCCAAAATGCAAAATAAAATACTAAGTGTCCTATCCTCTCTTAAACAAGAAAATTTCCAATGCTAAACAATGTGACAAATGTGTGTGAAATGAAGCAACCCCAAGGTTTACAATGCACATACAACTCAGTTTATATGATGTGATATTGCTGGTAATCACAAGGGGGCTTACATAAATATTCCTGGACTTAATCAATTCTTTTCCCTCCAAGTGGCTGGAGCTTGAATTCTTGAACTTCAAAGAAAGATAAAAAAGGAAAGGGTTCAAAGAGTCTAAGATACTTCTCAAGGACAATGATCACAATGGATGATGTTTGGATATTAAAATTCCTTAAACCAAGCTTTTCTTTGCCATGCGGAAACAACTACACAAAACATGATGCAATCTCCAAAGGTATTCTGGACTCCTAGGGCAGATTTTTGCACCAATCCACCTGATTTTTGCACCTTTAAGGGCAAGCTTCTGCTCAAAATCGCACCTCTGCTGGAAATCAGGGTTATCTCCTAGGGTCTGCCTTCAAATTCGCCCAAATATGATCACATCTTAGTGTTGATGCCTTGAAGTTCGCTTAACATTCGATGGGGTTTATTCTTCAACTTCGCCCCTTTGATTGAATTTGCTATAGGTTTTCTTCAACTTCCGGGGCGGATTTCCATATAGGTATTGGAAATGAGCAAACTGCTGGGTGGATTTCCAATAGGGTATTGGAAATGATCAAAGTGTTGGGTGGATTTCCAATAGGGTATTGGAAAGGAGCAAAACATTGTGGCAAGACTTGTGCAAATTCTGATTTTGACATGGAAATGTGATAATTGCTCATTTAGAATTTCTTCTTATTTCTTCCATTTTAGATGAAAACTTGTTAACTCTCCATATTTCCTTCACCTCTATCACTTCATTTTGATCGAGTTTCAACTTGACTTTGCAATTTTTTCTCAAATTGTTCCTATCTTCTATAGGCGGGATTTAAGAGATGGTTTGGGATTTTCAATTATGCTAGGCAGATTTCCAATAGGAAATCAGAAATGAGCAAAAATTGTTAGGTTGAATTCTCAATGGCTGTTCGGAAATGAGCAAAAACGGATTGGAATTCTTGATAGGTAGTGGAAATGAGCAAAAGTTTGACAACCTTTTCTTCTCCACTTCAAAATCCATTTAGATTTTGCATTTTCATTTCAGGGATTTCATTTTTGTTCAAAATTTTCTTATTTGTTTGAGGATTCTCCTTTTCACCTCTTTGAAACTCAACTTGTAAACAAGAGATTCCATCTCTAATCCTAAGATCATCCATTTTTCAATTTCAAACTTGCAATTTTCCTTACATTTCTTGGCGGGGGTTTCGTGAGAAGGTTGGAAATGATACCCAAGCTGGTCGGATTTCCAATAGGTAATTGGATATGAGCAAAAGTGGGTTGGAATTCCAACAATAAGCTGGAAATGAGCCAAAAATTTCCTTCCTTTCGCCTGCACTAACTTGAGTTTCTTGCAATTTTCAATTAAAGACTCGGCAAATTTTTCACTTGTTCCTCAACCATTGAACTTTGATTTCGACTTAGCATTTCCAATTTGATTTCGAATTGTGATTTCCACTTTAGAATTTTACAAATTTCAAATTCAAGACCCTAATTCTCAACCCTGACAAGATTTAAACATCATTTTGACAATTTTTACACTAAGTGAAATTTTCACAATTTCACCCTCAATTTCCAACTCTCGCAATCACAACAATTCAACTTCATACTTCTTTCACAAATTGATCAAAATTCCACCTGAACATGACAAGATACCACAAGCCTTCCCAACTGCAAAGGAGACTAAGAGATGAAAATTATTGTCAAGCTAAGCAAAACTAACAAACACCTATGACAAACTAAGCTAAACATAAAGCTACCAAGCGAAAAAAAGAGGGTCCCCATTTGCAATGGGGTGTGTGTGATTACAACACAATAGTATTGTTGAATGTTTAAATGGAGATGAGGTCCCCCACTTGTCACTGGTCCAAAAGTGTTTACACCTTATTTGAAAAAAAAATTAGCTTTATTTGTTTTCTTTTTTGATAATTAGAAGAAAAATTTACGTACTACAGAAAAGGTTTATTGATAATTATATACACTTTAGGAAGTTGTACGATATCCCTAGGGGAACTTTTTTTATGTCAATTTAAAGATTTTGGGAACCTCGAGACACAATAGTGCACTCCAGTCTATGCTAATCAGTGAACCCGGGGGACTGCCCCCCTGAAATTCAAACATTTTAGGGACAAGGATGCCACAAATACATCCCCTCGCCGCACAGCCACCACTGTTGAGACGTTGGGGATGCTAGGTCATATCAAAGACGGCTAGGCATCCCTTGATTATCTTAGGGACACCCAGGCATCTCCCATGGCGAACACTTAGAAAAAGTTGAAAAAACAAATTCCTCGAAAGAAAAGCCTAGGGTAAAACCCTAAGGGCCAACGAGCCCCACCTGTGCCTCCCAACTCTATTTAACACTCCAAATTCCTCATTTTTACTCACATTAATTTCAACAACAAGATTGAATAGGAGAAAAAGAGTGAGTGAATGAGTGAGAGAGTGTGGTTGAAGTGTTGCAAGTGCAAGCGGGATGAAAAGGAGCAAAGAGAGAGGAAGAAGAGGGATTCTAAACAAAATTGAAAAGATTTTTCAAGCATAAGGTAGGATTCTATATCTGATTTTTAAATTATTCTTTTTTAGTTTCAGATTCAAAATTTAATCTTATCGATTCATAATTTTATAGACATGGTTGCATGTACATATTCAATGATTCATTGATCATTGTTCATATTGTCATTAAGTTTCAAGATCGAAATTCATAATTTATTTTCAAGTTTGTCAAAATAGGTTGAAACTTCTGTGTATCCTCTGCTTATGTGCTTCATGCAACTTAAAGTAAGAAAAAAATGTGAAATTCTTGGTTGACAAAGATCAAGAACAACGATTTCTATTTATGCATTCTTTACTTCTACACTTATATGATCTGGAGTAAGAAAAACAAAAACAAAATCTTTGTCTTAATCCTTTGCATTATGTTGCAAGCATAATTTGAACTTCAAATTTAAAATTATAAACTTACAAAATTTATATTGTTTATTACAGTGTCACAATGAGTTCTCATGGCACGAGTGAGGATGTGATTGAGGTTCACAATGAAAGTACCGAATCCAATTATGCACCTATGGCTAAGACTAAGAGGGGTGACTATGAGGATGAAACCCAAACAACCAGTTCCATGGTGAGTACAGTTGCATGTATTAATTGCCCCTCAACATTGTTGGCAGAGTATGTTAAGAGTCTTTTTGGTCGTAAATCCCATTTGAAACAATTTGCAACAAAATTACCAAGCAAGCCTGCGACATCTAGGGGCACAAGGTTGTGGAGGTGCCACTTTTGTGCACTTAATTCTTCTGGCAGCATTACCAGAGTTAATGCCCACCTCCTCCATTTCCAAGGAAAAAATGTGGAAGCATGTAAGTTTTGGGGGAAACCAGCAAACTTGTAATACAGAGCTGAGATATATAAGCTACAGGGTGTCAGCGAAGACCATGCACAGATGCACCTATATCTGCTACTTTGTCTCATAAGCTGCAGGGTTATCAAGGCCAGCCACACAATCCTACTTCAAATTTGTAGAGGCAAGTTGCACTTATATCAGGTTCTTCGAACCATGCAGTAGAGGCTAGGGGAAATTCAAGTTGACAACTAGTGCTGGTAGTGGTAACCCAATAGCTGAATTATTCAACGTGCGGTTCAAAAATGATATACATGATGCCAGCAGTAAATTCTTCTTTGCCAATGGCATTCCATTCCATACGGCTTGATCTCCTTTTTATAAGGAGATGGTGGAGATGGTAGTAAAGGGAGGACCACCATATGTGTCACTAGGGGAGACAAAATTGAGGACTACAATCTTCGATAAAAGTTATTCCAAGATAAATGTTTTGGTGAAGAAAATGAATGAATGTCTGAATGTCTGAATGTCTGGTGGCAAATGGATGCAGTATAGTCTGTGATGTCCCCAACTCAAGCCATGAGGCTTAATTGTAGATTAGCTGTCCTTTCCTTAGATTACTCAAGAGGAAGAGGGCTTAGCACATCATTGGATAGTCTTTGGCTTGCTCTCTACTCTATTCTCAAGTTGTGGGCATGTCCTTTTATACAAATTAAGTGACTCTATGTCTAAAGACTTATTATTTCTTCTTTTGAGTATAATGACTTAAGAGACATGTACTTTAAGTGATATTATTAGGTATGTGCAAAAAGGGGCAAAAGGAGGCATTGGAAAATAAGGGGCCTATTGGCTCATTTTTTAGGGTTTTATTTTGAGCACTCAATTGAGCTCGCAATGAATCAATGGCTTAGATTAGATCATTCCTTCGGGAGTCATTATATAAAATGTTAGGGCTCTCTTGGAGCTCATTAAATGATGATATGTTTCTCTATTAGTGCTGCAATTACTTGAACCAAGGCCTGAAAACTATGAGTAACCCTCGTTTGGGAGAGACATACGAGCCCCCCCTAGTCAATAGGATGTGTTTTAGCGGAAGAGCTTGGGTCTTTGATTCCCTAGCACATCATTTTCAAAGCTGCCTATTTTTATCAGGTTCAAGAGACCATTTTGGAGTTGTGATTCAGAGATATCAGAATCGATTTGGAAAATGAAAAGCGAAATTCTTGCATTTTCCTAAGCATTCTTGAGGCTACCATAAACAAGGGTGACGTCATTTTGGGACCAGACACAGATTTTTTTAGGGCTTTGGCAGGCGCAGCTAGGGTTTTGAAAGCATTTTATTAAGGTATTTTTACACTAACTTGTATACTATGGGTTACATTCACCACAGAAAAATTATATATATCTAATGAAAGCCGTTTCTGAAATTTTAGGGTAGCTTTACAGTGTTTTCAGTAACTTTTTCATATTAAAAATATTCAAAAACTCCCATAAAATAATAGAAAAATCAGAAAAATATTGTGGGCACAGATCTAAGTTTGTTGAAGGCTTTTCTATTTGTAAATAAATTTCATAATTTTCTATTGCATAAACTTAGGCCCTTCATCCCCCTGTCCCTCATCAAGGAACTCCGTGGAACTATGGTACCAATATGCTCCAAAAGTTGAGCTGCTTGCAAAATACAAAAATAATACCTGCATCCAAAACTAAAAAAAACTTTAACTTCTATGTGTCCAAATTAGACTAATTAAAAGTCAAATCTTAAGTTTTTGACTTCTCTCGATATGATGGTGGACTCTGATCTGATATAATAATCATCAATGTGAATCTTTTAATGCAAAGGCTTCAAATGAAACCCTCATGCATCAGTGGACATGAACAAATTTGAGACATCAACAGAGCTCTAAACATGAGCTTGGATCCAGATGCATGAAAAAAATTACAATAGCTGCAAGCATAAAATAAATTATGTAGTATGCAAGAACAAAAGCTATTCCAGAATAGAGAAAATCAATAATTAAATCAAACATCAAATGAATGGATAACGTATATATAAACAGGCCACTTGGATGCATGACTCGAGGAGATGACACGTCCAATTGCATGAATTTAATCATCAATCAATGGATCAATTAACTCGACCTAGCTATGTTAATAGTTGAACTACCAATCAGTGGATAAATTCACTCAATCTAACTTAGAAAAAGGTGACCTTGACTAAACAGACATGGCACCCAAAGACCATCGATCAAGAGTTGATAAAATGGTGATGACACTTGTATCCAATCAAGGCCAGCTCTGTCTTAGTTAGACTGAGTTAACTCACCTTCTGATTGGGAGTTAAAATCATGCCTCTTATACATGTCATCTCCTTGATTCATGCATCCAAAAGGCTTACATATTTCTTTCTAACTCTTTGTGAAATGCCCTATTATATTGATTATAAAAATTCTTTATTCATTTACCTGGTTTCCTGATTAGCTTGTTAGCATTAGGTCCTCGGAAGTGTTGATGAGATAGTGGTGGCATTTGTGTACCTCAAAAGAAGGCGTACACATGTCGTTAGAGCTACTTGGATGAGGAAAATTAATTATTCCTAATATTCTAAGTAAATTTATTAAGTAGGTGTAATATTACACTTAGGACGGACCGTATCTAAGGTGTAATAAGTATTACACCAACAATAATGCTTTTAAAGAGGGTGAAAATTTGAAATCCTTTATAATGAACTGAATAATAATAACAATTTTCATACCCAAGCTAGTAGCAAGATGATTGAACGTGATAATGTTTGAGGATAAAGTGGTTAGCAAGGTTGTTCTTTATGAATCTAATCCTTATGAGAATCCAAGGGGTAATATATTATTATAACCCAACCAAATAATAAAATAATGGAGATTAATGAGTCTCTTTAAGGAAATGTAGTGTCCCCTTTCTGAAATGGGATTTAACAATAAATAACATTAAAATATAAAAAATAATATAATAATAATACTATTAAAGTTTAACTAAATTAAATGAATGGTCAAGATGCATGAAATGAAGAGTTGTAACTCCCTCAAAAATGAGATATAAAAGGGAGATCATTTCTTTGGGAGGAGATCATCAAGCAAGGAAGGTAGAAAGGATGGAGTATAGGAATTAAGGAAGGATAAATAGGATAAATTGAAGGAACGGGAAGGAAATAAGAAAGTGATGATGAAGGGTTGCGACTCTTTCGCAGGTGACAATAATGAAGGGTTGTGAAATCTGAAAGGGCATAAGAAATGAAGGATTGTGACTCTCTGAAAGGGCCTAAGAAATGAAGGGTTGTGACTCTTTCAAAGGTGACAATTATGAAGGGTTTTGACTCTCTCAAAGGGCATAAGCAATGAAGGGTTGTGACACTTTTGAAGGGCGATGATTATGAAGTTTGTGACCATTGCAAAGGGCAGACATGATGAAGAGGTGTGACTCCTCACTTGAAAATATAAGAGGGAGGACAAATTCAATAAGATAGGGGGGGAAAAGGAACTACAAAAAAGCTATAAACAGTAGACACATATTTGGGATCAGATACTTACTAATCTGATTCAAACTTGTTTTAATCAGCATCTAATAATCTGAATAACAGCTCTCGTGGTTATATCGGCCTATGCATTATTGTCAATTAATTATTGTTACATTTTGATCAGATTTAGATTGAGGAAATTTAATTTTAATTTCTGATCCTAGATGTATAATGTATTGCTTTCCACTTGAGATGGTATGATGTATATCACTGCTGAACTTGTAATAACACTTGTAGATTTCTGTGTGTTCCAAGTTACATTTCCAATCACTATATATATGCCATGAGGAGAGGTCTCCCGTAGAGACATGTCTCTACATGAACAAGGTTCATGTAGGGACATGTCTCTACGTGAGACATGTCCCATTAACAACTTGTTAATGGCTTAACCTATATACTGATCGCTGCTGAATATGTATAACCACAGATTAATAGTAACAGTCAATATAGCAGCCAATGAGTATGTTGATCGACATACTTATAGAGACATCAATGTCCATATCAACCAATATGATTTCAGTGTTGTCGATATCCATATCGACTGTTGCAATCACAGTTGATATTGATATCGATGACTTTGATGGGAGATGTCAATGTAATGCACAGACTGTCGGTATCCATTGTTGATGATATATTTGATTCAACTTATCGACTTCACAGTCGATACACAAAAAAAAATTTGGTCGACGCTTATCGACATGTATTGTTATCATCTTTTAATAATATATGATAAACATTTATTAGATAATTATCAGAAGTAATATATAAATAATATATTATATATTAATATGATACATCTCATATATACATATATATATTATATATTAATCTAATAAATATTGATCATATATATATATAATATTTAATAATGCTCATAACAATAATAGACAACTATAGATAACAAATGTTTAAGGCCAATAGGCCACTTCTTAAACATTTGAGTTCATCGATTGGAATCACCCAACCAAAGCTACAATCATTAACAATTATTTTTATATATGTTTATTTATGATTTGATATAAAGGCATGCATATTATTGTCAACTAAATATCTTCATATATTTATTTATGATTTGATATAAATGCATGCAACAATAAAATGTTTGTGACCTCCATCATTATAGAAGAAAGAGGGTGTGTGGGGAAGAGGAACCATGAGGATTGCCATCTAAGTAGGGACCCCGAATGGATGTCCATGTTGCCCGCCACCAGGGCCAAGAGGGCCAAAGTTCAGCTCTTGGGCTTATTAGATAGGGCAACCAAGAGTCCTCCATTACAACCTTCTCTCTGACTCTATAATGATGCATACATAATCTTAGGAGATGAAGCATGGATAAGGAAAGCCGATACAAACACTCCACTAGGTAGGCACCTTGGATGGATGTCCATGTTACCTGTCACTGAGGTCAAGAGGGCCAAAGTTCTGCTCTTGGGCTTAGTGAGGAATAGCTTCAAGGACCTATCGTACTTCTTCCCTAGTGTGTTTGCAATGATGCTATAGATATCTACGAATCGCATATGCTATGGACTAAAACTAATAATGGTTATATATATATATATATATATATATATAGACACACACACTCGCTCTTATGTACATGTTTCTTATGTTATGATTGTAGGACTCAAATGCATGATTGCACTATGGAGGAGATATTTTACTTGGTAGGATATAACTCTAACCCTAATTTGTTGCCATTATGAATTTTAGGACGATTTTGAGGACAGACTAGGAAAGGGACATCACAGGAAAGCATGTCTTGATTCTCCCACAATTGACCTAGTTCAAAGTTCAATTAGTATAGTACATAAAATTCACAAAGTAGTCTCTGCCAAGAAGGCTAAACATAGCAAAACTCACAAGGAAGTTGGAGTTGTGAATAAAATTTTAGTGATGATTCTCTCGCCCTTGCTTGTTTAAGTGAGAATAACCAAAAATGGGGTTAAGCTGATCCCAAGTCTTAAAAATTTATGTAGACGAAATGGTGGTCCCTCTAAGTAGTGTGTTCACCCTCTCTCCTCCCCCTTAATGTACTTAATGAAAGTTGTTAGAGGGTTGGAAACCTATAAAAGAAGGCTCACTATAAGTATTTTTTCTAAGTCTAAAAGTGATTTTGATATCTTGTTTCTCAAGAAGTCAAATCAGTGGGAATCAACCAAACTCTACTTCGATTTATTTTGAGTGTGTTAAAAGGAGAAAGGGTTTTGTTATTTTGCTATATAATGAATTGGTTGGTTCCGTGACTAAAAGAAGTTAGTCTCCCTCCTCCAGGATTGTGTGAGCTAAATCATCCATTAATAAGAAGATTTTGGGTGGGTGACCGATTCATGCTCCTGTTATCTACAAACAAAGCTCAAGTCTTTGATGTAGATGTGCACCAACTTGACTAGGGTTCCTTGGGTTTTTGGAGGAGACAAACAAAAGGACAAACAAGGGACAAGAATCTAAGAGATGGAAACCATGCAGGAGCAAGACAGAGAAAAAGGGGAAGAGGAAAGGACACAAATCAAATAACAATGACCTCTAACTAAAAGGGGGGGCAACAAAATAAGAAAGATCGACAAGCTGAAAGGTCAAGGCGAGGGGTGGCCAAGGTTTCTAATGCTAGAAAGCAACAGTTGCCATGACATGCTTAAACTCCACCCTTCATCCCGATTTAGGTTATAGGGGTGGTTGTTAAATTCTATGGCTTCCTTTCGTTTTCTCCAAAAGAAGTTATCTTCTTTGGATAGAATTATTGTGTTCTAGGCAAATATGGTGCTTGGTGGATCAGCAAGGGCGGATTTGAGGACTCGCTCATGCTTGATGTCAACACCATGCTCTTAAGACTCTTGTCCCCTGTTCGTCCTTTTGTTTCTCTCACCTTTTGTGGTTTCTCTATCTCTCGAATCTTCCCCCCCCCCCACCCCACCCCACCCGCCATTCTTACCCCCTCCCTTTCTTCCCCAACCTTTGGCGCTCTATCCTCTTGTGCTCCTGTCTTGGTTCCTTGTCCTATTCACTCTATTCCCTTTTTCTCGATTTTCACCTCATTGTTGTGTTCTTCTCTTTCCTTAGTCTCCTTCCTCCTTTCCCCTCTTTTTTTGGCTTTTTGTTCTCATCCTTGTGTTAGATTTTTCATTTTTCAGGCTGATTCTTGCTTTTTTGGCTTTTCTTGTGTGCAGGTTTTCTTGTATTTATTAGTTTTGTTCCTCTTTTGTCTTGTCCTTTGTTTTATCCTTTATTTTATCATATATATATATATAGTTGTTTATATTTTGCTTTCGTTAGATATATTTATATGTATTTAGTATATGTATTATATTTTTTTAGTTTTTAGATATATATTTTATTTCACTTTAGATTATAGATATAAGGTATTTTATTCTGATTATAATGCATATATATAGACTATATTTTATTTTACCCTTTATATAAGCATTACATTTTTTATATATTTGTTATTTCATGTATGTGTATAAATATATAGTTTATGCATTAATATATTTTTCCTTTGTATATGCATTATATTTTATTTATTTTAAGTTTTTGATATAAATAATGCATATTATATTATATATATTTTTACCATCCTTTATTTTATTCTTGAGTTTAATTATATGCTTTGAATTTATCCTCCTCTCATTTATATCTTTGCATGCATTCTGTTTTTATAGATTTTCTTGTATGCATCAAAACATAAAACAAGATATATATATATATATATATATATATATATATATATATATATAT
>MU224692.1:4654029-4723640 GCA_018584345.1 Thuja plicata
GTTTGCCTCTTCTGCTCTCGGGTTAAGAGCATACCCTGTGTTAGTTTTAGGATCAAGACATAATTCATTGCATATCATTCCATAAGGGAGCTGTACCTACCAATTCAAAGAAAAGCCAGTAATCAGAGAACAGCTTTTCAACTGTTGTAATCAGATATTGTTCATAACTTGGGCACTAAGAGTCATATTCCTAAGAAGTAAGAAAGGACAAATCTGTTTACTAACATGTGACATTGCAGAGTATATGACTTATGATGTGATTTGATGGTTTCACTAATGTATGTGCTAGTGGTTACCAGATTATGATTATTTGTCATGTTTAGATGTTATTTAGATCAGGGATCATTATATATGTTATCATGATGTTATCTCATATTTTCAGTGATATTATGCTTTATCATGTTGATGGATATGCATTTAGTTTTCATTGTTATTTGCTTATATTGTCGTAAAATGATTATTTAAATGTTTTAATTTAAATGAAATGTATATTGAGGATTAAACATGGAACGACTAGTGTCACGACATTCTAATACATACGACTGATCGCGTCACCAGAGCATCATTGTTCCATTAGGCGTACTTTGATTATTATATGCATGCGCTCCTGCTATATATACTATGTGCGGTTGCACATGATGTGTGCATGTTTCAATGAACAAGTACTAGACATCATTCCACCTGAGTTGCAGGTTTGAGTGTGTATCCCTGACAGTGGAATTGGAGATAGTTACATTGGCCATTTTGCATAATGAGCCAATATTGTTCTTGGATGGAACGATGTATCTAATTTGCACTATTACCTTCCAACTGCCATGTAGGCAAGAGCCTAGATTTCATTGCATATTGTTTAGACCAGTGATTGTATTTGTATTTTAGGCGTTTAGTAGCTGTCTCAGTTATATTATATTTTAACATATGTGATTGATATATTTAATTGCTGATTATTTAATCGTCGGCAAATCGTGCCTTGGGCATAATCTATTGTCGGAGTTGATTTAATTATCCTCTGGGTTTTTGGGAATTATATTTGAGTTTTTCAGTGATTTATTTAATTTGGGAAATGCCTTTTTGGAAAAGGCCTTTTTATGTTTTTGAAAGTGAAGTTTTATTCACTTTTGATTGTTGAGTTTTGTGAATTTGTTCCAACCCTTTTATGGAGAAATTCGAATATTGCTCGTTGGATTCGTGCCACAATTGCTCCCCTTTGACTGGAGTCATTTTGGTTTTCACGGAGCATTGATTTATTTCTCTCCATTTTGGTTTTGCGGTTGTTTGAGAGGTAGGGCTTTTTATATTTAATTCATTTCTCCGTCTTTTCAGTTGTTTCTTGCTTGGAATGCAATAACATGATGTATATCTTGTTTTCCATGCTTTTGTGATTGCATTTGATATCTAATTGGGCTTGTGTGAGATTGGAATTTTGAGAATGCAAATTTAGCACTGTTAGGCTGTTTGTTTTCTCCCACGTCGGAATTGGAATTTTATTGCATTTTTGGGCTATTGGGATTATGAGAGCCAATGGGTTTTAATTTTCTCGCGAGATTTGGAGTTTCATTTTTGGGTATTTTTGTGTGCATCTCGTTTTGCATGATCTCCTGTTTGGATTGTCGCCATGTTGGCAACTTTTGTTAATTGACCTTTGATGTATCCCAAGATTGTAGTTGGAATACACAGTCGGAATGGATAGAGGACATTCCAATTAATTAATACCGCGATCCAAACCTCACGTTTTAGATTAGTTTTCTGGTTATTGCACCTAGCCGGTTATTGCTAGTAATGGTAACCCTTTATGGTTATTTTGCCCTTCTTGAGCTTTTCGATTGAGTGCGGATTGTGAGGCACACCTTGGATCATCTAGGGATCTTTGCTCTTGGCAAATAGACCAATAGAGTGTACTTGTGCTTTGTCGTACTACTCTTGTTTTCATGGCTTGTGTTTGTGGCCATTGCTTGGCATTATTTTTAGATTATCCTTTTGACGAGTTGAGACCACACCTCCCAGTATGGTAGAGTTATGCTTGTGATGGGAATCCGAGTGACCTATGCTCTTAGTTGGAGACCAATTGAGTTCACCTTATTTCGTCTCCTCATGTTTTATGGCTTTGAGCCCTTGCTCATGCATTGTGTTTTTTTTTTGTGCTTTGTCGGCTATTGTCAGAATTTGGGACTTATTGTGCTTTGATAGTCTTCCTTGTGTTCTAACGAGATGCTTGATGAATTTCATTGGAATCTATGTTCTTAGCAAAGTGGCCAATTGAGCAAACTTGATATGTTCTCTTGTGTGAGTGTTTACCCCAACCCAGAAGTGGTCGAATAGGCTGCGTCAAGGAGTTTCTTAAAAAGTGAAAACGTTATAAACAAATTGTGTATAAACATTAAACAAGATAAATTGGTACTTCGGAAACCATTGAATCCCCAAATGTCATGTGTGACCCGAGCGTGAGTGTAGATGGTACCATGGTAATCATTGAATCCCCAAACGTCATGAGTGATCCGAGTGTGAGGTGGATGGTGGAGACCATTGAAACCCTAGATGTCCTTGGTGAAGACCAAGTAGACGGTTCTTGTATCCATGTCCTTGGTGAAGACCAAGTAGACGACTTAGAGTTCATCATGTACTCGATGAAGACCGAATGGATAAGTTGTGGTTCATTATGTCCTTGGTGTAGACCAAGTGGACAAAGCCCTTTTATTCATGTCCTTGGTGTAGACCAAGTGGACAAAGCCTTTTATTGATGTCCTCGATGTAGACCGAGTGGACAAGTTTATTGTATTGGTCTCCTTTTGATGTTGAGCCATAGGACTAGGTGCATTGAGTAGTCAAGGGGAGTAGCTCCTTACATGGACCCCAGCCCAGAAGTGGTCGAATAGGCTGCATCAAGGAGTTCCTTAAAAAGTGAAAACATTATAAACAAATTGTGTATAAGCATTAAACAAGATAAATTGGTACTTCGGAAACCATTGAATCCCCAAATGTCATGCATGACCCGAGCGTGAGTGTAGATGGTACTATGGTAATCATTGAATTCCCAAACGTCATGAGTGATCCGAGTGTGAGGTGGATGGTGGAGACCATTGAAACCCCAGATGTCATGAGTGATCTATGCGTGAGGTAGATGATATTGCGCCCCAGATTTCAATATTGGTCTGTGCAAGTGGTGATACTCCCTATGGTTGGTACTCTTGTGTCTAGGTCCAGTAGTTGTGAGTAGCACCCTAGTGTACTGTGATTGTGCTTGCATTATGGATACTATCTGGATGTTGAGTGTTCTCCATGTTGTTCTTGCTTATCTGCATCTGAATGGCTATGTTGGGATTATTGTACCATCCCCTGATTCTTGCACTTGTATGGCGTGAGTGATAGCCTACTTCTTGTATGTGCATTATGTGTGTTTGGGTCATGTGATTATCTTCGCAAGCAGGGTGGGGTGGGCCTAAGGGTTCCACATAGTAGGGTAGCATTGCACTTTACCACTGTTGGGGACCAGTGTACAGGGGTCCAGAGACAGAGTCTGGCGCATGATGTGCTCATTCTATCCTTATGCTATGCTGAGTTGATTAGACCTATTTTATTGTATTGTTGATATCAAGTGATTATGGTCTCGATAGTGTGTATTCGGTACTCCTCAGTGTGGAGCTTGTTTATCAGTCGTACGTTGGTGTCGGCTTCAGCATTGTACCTTTGTTCTTTTCTTGTTCAGTTGAAATTTGTGGATCGGCGCCTATGCCTACATCAGCATCTGTGCTAATCAACGTTTCCACAAGCTAGATTAGTGCATGCAACTCACTGGTCTAAGACTTTTTGTCTCAAACTATTTACCAGTCAGATTGGCGCCTACGTTTATCAGTGTTTCTACATGTTCTGGCATCTACGCCCAGTTTGGTTTTCTAGTCGGGCTTCAATGTCGTGTGACTTACTTATGTTTACGGGATGATTATGTGTTGGTTCTCTACTAGTTTATTGATGGTTAGAAGATAATTAACTTGTATGCATAATCATGTAGGAATATTTACCTTGGGTTTAAAATGAATCTTTGTTAGATGGATTGCGAGGATGGATCAATCTCCTCTATGTTTAGACATGAGATATTGTCGGCTTAGCCTCTTGTGATTCGTGTACGTTGTTTGAATCCTTGTAGGGTAGTCTTGTGAACGTGTGTACTCCGTTACGAATATGTTTTTGGGTTGTCATAGAACCCTTGGAAGTACTTGTTAGTCTTCTACTAGTGTACGATCGTGTGGCGGTCATGGTATGCTTCCATGAATGTTTACATCTTGCTTTGCACATGGTTATTTGATGCGCTTATGTATATGATGTTTATTCCATGTTCAAAAAAAATTGCTAAGTGCATATTTGACCCTAAGTTTTGAGGGCTCCTTGACAATGCATTACATCTAGCATCAAAGCCTATGTTCATACGCTAGGATCTCTTGCTATATGTTGCCTGCATAGTTGATGTTGTTGGCGCCTGAGTGCGCATGTGTTGTCTCGCAAGCTAGTGGTAGTCAGTCGCTTGGGTGCCTAGAAGTGGCATTTTTGAGAGGTTCTAGAAGAACCAACCCAAGTAGCATATATTGGAGGAAGAATGCCTCCTAGATCTTTGCACCTATCAGGGATGGATGATACCCCTGCGTGAGAACCTCTTGCGAGGATTTTAGAAATTTTCTTGGTGCATTGTTCCTAGCTTATGAGTGTTTGGTGACCCTTGTGCGGTCTGAGTGTGTGGATGCCTTAGCGACCGTGGTTGTGTTGCCCTTGTCATAGCATGATAGCTTGTATGTATATGTTGATTCTTGGATGCTTGGTAGCCTTTGAGAGGCTTGTTCCCTTGTATGACCCTAATTGGTCAGGGTAACTAATTGGTGTCCATGCATGGCCTTGAGTGTCGATTGTTTGACTCCTTATAGAGTGCGGTGCACTATATTTAGTGATTATTGCATTAATGTTAAAGTAAACGAAATGATTTATATTTGACATATGTTGACATCTTATTTATTGCATAGAAATGCATTCCACCTGAAGAGCGATAGTTATGCACCATTGCATTCATGAAAAGAAATGCTCATCGATAATGAGAAGTGAAATTAACATTATATGATAGATCATTTGGGTTAATGACTTCTGTCCCCAAATTGCATGGTTGCCTTAATCTCTTGAGGAATTATATGTTTGTGGTTGTAAAGCATCATGTTGAATTGTTCCCTTCAGTGGCATCATGTGTATCTAGCATTTTGTTCTTTGTAACCTTGTATTACCTTGCATTCAGTGCAATGAGGCAATAGCGATTCTTGAGATTAACCATTCCCTGTGCGATGTTGAGACTATGGCCATAACCTTGTGAAGTGGGTTGTGTTGTATTGTTACAGCCAGTTTTGGTGACTCGTGATGTGTGTTATGCAAGTCCCCGGTGAGGGAAGAACCTACGTTGTTGGTCAATCATTTTTTTGATCCATCATTGTGTAATCCCTCGTGTGAGCATGTTGAGCACCCCTCTAAGAGATCAAGTCTCATGTTTCAACCTCGAGTGTGTATCACCTTGTGGTTGTAATTCTCGTATGTGTTGTGCTTTCGATATATGTTTTGAGGATGTTCTTAGATCTCCTCCTTATTGAAACCCTTCATAGTGAAATTATTGCATTGCATGAGAAAGTAAAAGAATTCAAATTGAGAAAGGAATTGCTGAATTTTTTTTAGTGTTTAGTGTTGCATATGATCGGAATCATAGATGGTTCACTGTTTGGCATGTGGGTATGTTCTCTAACACTGCTACGATGATGTGTTCCTCGGTACTGTGCAATGGTTACTCCCTTTGACATGACTAATATTGGTCATGGTGTTTCGTGAATGGATTTCATGATTGGTGATTTATTTTGTTTTCTTGGTGGATTATTCCACGTGTTGTGTGGGCTAACATTGAATTTTGGATTTTCTTATGCCTGGACTAGTCACCAAAACTTTTTCATCTATCTATTTGTGACATTTGTCACATTTAATTTATTGTTGAAATGAGCTCATTTGTAGGATTTACTGTTGGAATTGATGATTCCTCCATTTGGGGTTTCCCTTTTCAGTTTCTTGGTGATTAATCTGAATGTTTGGCACTGTCGGCTTGTTTGTAAATTGTGTGATTCTATCATGTTCAATGCGGACCTCTGATAGTATGTGCGAGGGATAACATCGCAAAGAACATAATATATTTGTATTTGTTGATTAACTGTATAGATGATAATTAGAATGTCTTTTTATTTGAATTATGAGGAAATCTTGTTTTGTACATGGAAAGAAGTGCAAGTTATCAATGATGTATATGCATGTTAGCATTAATTGATTAAAGATGCACAAAACTGTAAATATTCTTTTGTATGGATGTTAGTAGCTGCATTGTGCGATTGATAAGTAAATGTGTACCATGTTTAATGAGATTAGAAATTGCATGATCTATATGTAAACTGCTAAGAATGGATGTTTGATTTTGGTAGACCTCATTTTGAGCATTAGTAAGAATCATGTTATAAATGCTATTCCTGTTAATCTCAATGCTATCTTGTGTGGTATTGGTTTAGCTTGGATGTTGCATTGAATTCTAGTGTGTATGCTTATAATGATTGTGGTTGCTCCCATGTCGATGATATTGAGATTTTGATTGTTCTCTTGCTTGGCATTTCTTAATTTGGATGGTTGGGTGTGACTTAGTCCACCTATGAGGTTTAACCTTGGTTGAGGGTCCTGGGACCATGTCTTGCTTTTATGCTTGCCTATCCGAGAGTGGTTGTGGAGATGCTTGGGCACCACTGTTTTGGGTTATCAATTGTTGCTGAGTGTTCTTTGGGCCACTGTTGTTAGGGGGTTCCCTAACTTTCTGGCTTGGATGACATGGTGTGGGGACAGAGAGGGCCTCCTTTTCCATTCTTCGACAATCCCTTGGCCTTATCTCTATGTGATTATATATATATAGCAATTATGTTATTCCTCTTTGCAAGACTCCTTGTGGGAGTTTGGTTTTGTTGGAGGAAACCTTAGTAGTGTGTTATTCCTAGCTTCAGGCTAGAAGGACACGGTCTCTATAGACATACCTTGCCATTCTGAGTTTGGTTAAGGATGTGAGTGTAGGATGATGCTCACCATTTGGATTCATCCTCACCTTGTTGAAAGTGAGACCGTGGTCTAGTTGGGTTGAGTGACCCTTGTTCTAGCTATAGTTGAGCTCTCGACGTCAGAGAAATCATATTGCTCCTATGCTTGGTGTGTAGTCGACATTTGTTTAGCTCTTCTTGTGGAATGAGTGTTTTGTCAAGCCTCTGTAGTGTGACTGCTCTTAGTTGTGAGAGGCAACCTTTTTGCATGTGTACCTCTTGGTATCCTGAGATGGACGTAGAATACCTCAGAGTAGTGCATTTTGGCAGAAAATTCTCACATTTTCAAACTTTTGAGCAAGTGAGACTCTGGTTGGATTAAAGTATGCCCCAAGTGAGCATGGTAGTGCTTTTCATTCTTTTGGGTTGATCTTGCCCTTGTTCTTGAGCTATTGGTTTGAGAGTTTTGGTGCCATGGTCTTAGAGGAGATCTTGGAGCACACTATTTTGCGGCTTGATGCCTCGTGACAAAGTAGAGCAGCAAGTGTTATGCCTCATTTGGCAGAGATCGTGGCTAGACACATCTTTCCTAGCACGTAGTGTGATTCCTTTGTAGGAATTTGAGAGTTGTGGATGCTCTTGTATGCATGTGCTGGTCCTTTCAGTAGTTGTGAGGCTGGCTGGCAAGGAGTTGAGGTGGTTGACCAGACTTGTGAAGCAGTTGTATGGCTATTTTCTTTGTGATTGGCTTTGGTTGTGGATCTTGCACCTTGTGTGCTTTGTTGTGTGACATGCAGGCTTCCAGAAGTAACCCTAGTCTTTGGGGGGGATGATGTTGCCTCTCCCATTTGCTTTTGCATGACTTCCTAACGAATGTGTTTTCAGCATTATGTTGTGTTAGTGCTTCTGTGCAGTTGGATGGAATCTCTTGTGATGCCTTGTTGGCTCTGGATGTTTCTTGTTGTTGTATGTGATTGGTTGAGCTCACCTTATGCCTGGATGGATATCTGCTTGTATTGTATGATCATGTTGGACCCTATCTTGAATCAAATGTGCCCATCTCAATTACAATCAATCTATTAACTAATTGGAAGAAAATCACCATATAATTCACATAATCCATCTATTATTTTACAGAATTTCCCATACCATAAACACAAAGTACTGAGAATCGGAATTGGATCGGAATCGGCAAGGCCGAATCGAATCGCGAATCGGCCATGAATCGGAATCGAATCGCAAATCAGCCATGAATCGGCAAATTTAAAAAACCCTTGAAATTTAGAAATTTTAACAATTTAAAACTTATTTCATGCACCCTTTATTGAATATGTGCATCTACCCTATTTTTTAATAACTCTTCCAACATCAATTGAATAGAATAAAAGAAAAGGTGGAGAGGAGACTTGAATGACTAGCAGATCTAGAATACCATTGAGTAGTCTTGAGCGATTATCAAATTTGTTCCACATGATTTTAGAGATTGCAAGTAATTATTCTACCATGAACTGTGCAAAGATTTGTTTGAATTTGGACCTCTCTAAACTGTTTCCAGCTTCTATCATGCTGAAACGGCTTACAAGTGGTAGCAGCAAGCCAATTTCAAAAACATGAAATAAATTTGAATTTGGACATTGAGAGATATTTAGCCAAAACAAGCAACGTCAAGACTTGAGCAAAAAGGATAAAACTAAAGAGGAAGTATAAGTGATTATGGAAGTTGAATGTAAAATGATAAAGCATAGGAGGTGGCACATTCAGAATATGAAAATATGCTAAACTCAAACAAAAGGAAACTTTTTCAAGTGGTCAAATAGGAAACGAAAGATCAAACAGGTTTGTAGAAAAAAAAACTCTCACTACTCATAGATTAGATAAAGTTACAAGAATTATCTCCAAACATGTAAGATCGAAGCAATAAATTTAGGCCTCTTATGATCCAAAACGGTTCAAGGTGAACTAAGGAACAAGAAATTATGTTTTTTGAAATTTTGAAAATCTTCAAATACTGATTGCTTTATGATAGACGAATTTGTCACTTGGTGGAAGGGGTGAAAATGTCGAGCTGAATGGATGAATGTGTAGTCACCCCAGTGAACACATAAATGTTGCAGCAAAAGAATATTGCTGAAATCTGTGAGTATGTCAAATTAAAACAAAGAGAAAAGGCCAAAAGAAACCTAAAAAAAATATGTATTTTTTTATATTTTTGACTTCACTAAACGCCAAGTCGCGCGGCCGATTCATGCCAATTCACGATGGCAATTCATGCGATTTTTGGCATGAATCGCCGATTTGGCGATTCATGATCAAAAAATCGGCGATCCAATTAGGCGGTTCATAAAAAATTGTCCAGGCTGAATCGAATCGCCAAACCGGCGATTTCCTGGTGATTCTCGTTACATACTATCAAGATCGAACTAATTGTCCTATTATTCTTTAGTTAAAATCAAACTAACCAAAAGACTAGTCTCCCCAACTTCTCCCACATCTACTAGAGCAATAATTTCATACAAAGAGAGCCACCACTATTGTTAGGAAAATAGTGCCTCAATCTTGCAATAAGAAAAGGTTATTGTCGATAAATGAGCGTGGGGGGTTGCAAGGGGCAATGTCTATGCAGGGATCAAGATGCACCTGTTAAATAAAAACTTTATTAAATTAAAAATTTTAAAAAAAAAAAAAATTTTAACACTTCTATTTATGAAAGATTAGACTTATTGATTAATTTTAAAAAATAAAAAAATAAAGAATTATATTATTTTTAATTTTTAATAAAATAAAAAATTTATTTAACAAGTGCATCCTAATAGGCCGTTTCCGTTGCAAGGTGGGGGGGTACTCTCCCATGCGGGATCCAGGAAGATCGCCCCCCCCCCCCACAAGGGGTACCGTTTATCATTAAGTCACAGACTAACATTGGATATTTTGTGTGCATTGCTTGCCTTGGAAGGCAGCCCTATTTTATGAGGGCATTGAACTACCATTGTGTATTGTGATGTATTCTAAGAGTCTAATAGTTGTTGAGTTGCTTCTGGATATCCATTGGCGATATTCCTATGAAAAGCTTGCTTTGCAAATATAACGTAATTTGTTGTTAATTTGTGATATTGCTATCAAGATTCAACTGTGTAGATTTTTTAGTCAAACTCATTGACCCATGTTTCATGAGTAGTGGTTCACACGAACCCATCTCTCATGAGAATGAATAGAACACTTAGCACTTAGCACTTGGAACAATGAGTGCTAAGTGTTCCATTCATTCTCATGAGAGATGGGTTCATGTGAACCACTACTCATGAAACATGGGTCAATGAGTTTGACTAAAAAAACTACACAGTTGAATCCTAATAGCAATATCACAATTTGACTTGTTGTAGAAAATATCTTCTACTTATTAATTGTTGTTAATGTTTTAATAATATATTGGGCGGCTTTAAGAGTGGGATTTTCCTCCCGAAAGGGATTTCCCTTGAAAATTATTGTGTTATGGTATGCATGTTATTTATGTTTATTTGAAATAAAAAAAATTGTAGCTATTGTAATGATCTGTAAAGTTTTGCATAACCCTCATCTCAAGGTTAATGTAGGGAGTTGTTCTCCTACTTTAACTTCCTTACAACTATGACAATGAACACAATCATAAATTACATTGTATTTTCCCAATACGAACACTATTAATATACAGGGTGAAAAGTTACAAACTTACAAGGTGGTTACAAAAGTGGGATACCATTAACCCTTTGTGATTATAATTGTAGTAAATATAACTTAAATGGTGGCTTCTCATTGACGGAGAAGTCACATAAAAGCAGCAAAAGCATTGGTAGAACCATTTATCAACAATCCAAATCTATGCAATTACATCAAATTTCGAACTTAGTATACAACATTCTAGATTGTGTTAATTACCAACTCATATACAATACTATGAGTTCTTTATTTATAAGTGCACAATATGGACTTTTTAATGAGTTTAGGTACAAAATACATTGCATCAATCAGGGCCAAAAGTAATGGTTGAATTCATATTTGCATAATAGATATTTCTTATTCAACAAAATTATCAAGAGCTTGCACAAATGGGGCTTCAACTTACAAACCCATTCCTGCTGCCAATCCATTGTCCACAAACATCAGAACCCGAAATACAAATACTGCAGTGTAGTCCACCTGAATTGCAAAAATCAAACAAGTTAACTCAACTAGAGTTCTATCAAATTGCAAAGGGCATTAATACATTATATAAAAAAGAAATATTTTAGCATTTAAAGATTACAAAAGATAAAAATTTGTAAGAACTGAATATTTACCACAATCCATATGTGCAAAGGGTAGGTACAAGGATGGTACCGCTTCCAATTGATTGAGACAATAATTCTGCAGGCCAAGCAATCAAGGAAGACAACAGAAGGATATGGATTGCCCAGCTTGTATTTCTTATTACAGCAACAGTCCTGCCTTTTTTTATTTTTTCTTTTTAACCATGCATAGCCATAAACTATATCTGTAATGAATTGTGCATTTAAATACTTCTCATTATCAATTTATCATTACACGAAAAAATAAAAGTTATAATATATTTTTATTCTGCTGTAAGCACTTAAATATCAAATTCATTCCATTCTAACAATAATGCCAACAAGTCTATCATCAGGTTGATTCTTAAGTAATAAATCACTTCACAGTTCACACTCTTTGTGAGTACTAAATTATTATTTCGATTATCAGATGGTAACTGACTTCCAAGTTTGAGCACTAAAAGAAGCAAAGATTTTGGCCATGTCCTGCATTGTAACTTATTGTGCCACATCACCTGTCTGTGTACTGTACCCAGGAAATTTTACATAAAATAATCAATCCCAGATGTATAGGCTCTTGACACTATTGGTGCCTATAAAAAGCTTTTTGCAGCTTTACTAAACAAAGGGATTGTTTTCCTGAATAAGCAATGCAGACCTAGAAGAAAGTTATCTGTATAAGAACAGCTGATGCACATTGCCTTACCTTGACTTTTAATCCCCCTTTGAAGGAGAAGAATAAGATCCTTCTGTATGAAAAACCCAGGCAACAGTGATAAATGCAAAAATAAGTGCGCAAGGTGAAATTATTGACCTTCAATTATATGCAAACCATGCGGTGAATTTGTCATGAGGCTATGGCAACAGACAAACAGCACAAACTTTAACCTTCTTACTCCTTCACCTCCAAAGGGAAAAAATCAAGTAAACACCACAAATATTGTTTCTTGGCTTTCTCATACAACACTGCCTAGTTACAGACAATGTTTCAATCCCCTGTAAACTCATCCAAAATGGTTCCAATTTGATGATGTTCAGAAACTATTTTGTCTCCCATTGACAATTAGTCCATATACCATGAAGCGTCATGGCAACAGACTCCAATGTAAACTTGAACTACTACATATTCAAGTGAAAAGGACCATTTAATGCCTTGATACAAACTTTGGTCTAGAATTTTAACAACCAACATCAGTTGTGCTCCAAATGTGTGTGAAACAACATACATCACTCCTAATCATAGACCAGGACACATTTAGCAAAATCTTACTTCTATTCAAATTTAAGCATTTTATGCTTTTCAATTTTCCAGTTAGCTGTTTTCCATAGTTTTTTTTCCCTCCAGTTGGTACTTTTGAAACCCTGGCAATCGATTGCTGTTCAGGATTCTTGCAACACTGGATCAAATCCTGGCCAAGCTTTAAATTACTGTTACCATTTACATTCACAATGTCAACTGCATACAAGACAGTAGTAACAATCTACTATAAATTTATGATTTCCCTTTAATATGACTGAGGAAAAATATATAGAAAGGATACGAACTGGTGGCAAGCATTGAGAGGAAGAAGCCATCATACCTGTAACATAAAAAGGGAAAGGTTAAAAAGGCATCCATTAAAGTGCATTGGTTCACTTTCTCATTTGAAAAATGTAAGACAGAATTGTAAGTTTTTGAGAACCTATTCATACTGCTTGACATAATGACATGTAACAAAACTATGTGATGCATCAAAGAATTCACACAACATGAAATGACTTGAGAAACAAAATCTTAAGTCTAAATTCTAACCATCAGGCTGCGGAGGTATCCTACTCAGTAATGCACTCTTTCTCTAAGAGTGTAAATACTGCTGATTTGAAAGCCCAACTTGGATGGCAACACAAACCACAGTTCAAAAAATTTCAAAAAATTCTTTTTGTCAAAATTTAAACATAAATAATCAGAATTTGCATGGAATCATGGTCGCAAAGAAAACAAAGGTAATACTAATGGAAGCTTTAAGGTAATCTGCCCATGTCCATTACAGTGAGAAGTTAATAATTTGCATAAGGATGTAGATTCTTTAAATACTGGTAAAAAGGCTCAGATTCAAGCTTTCATAGGGAGCTTTTATTCTGAAGTTCATCTCACGTATCTTAAAAATGGTTCATCTTTAATATGCCTATAAAATAAGTTGCATTTTTATGAGCAATATTGAAAATAAAAAAATCAAACAAGTGACAAGACTCAAGTTAGAGAAAAACACTTAATCAATTTTGTAAAGAACAATGTAACAGGTATCCAGGAGTCTGCAGACAAGTGCAGAAAGGAAAGCCTACATGGAAATAGGAATTTGCAAATTATTTTACACAACAAATTATCTCTGCCATGAACGAAACCCTAATCTGGATTAGAGATGACTCCCAACAAAATTATTCGGCAATGTCATGCCTTCCTGATGCAGGAGCATCTAGGTGCATGAGCAATCCTGCACAACCAAAAAGAAATCCATTATTTACTTAAATTATTTTGTTGTGATTTTGATTTTGCAGGTCTGATTCAATCCTCTCGACTATTCTCCCACCTCTAAAGTTTAATTATTGATTTTCAGGAAGTTGATACAAGAAATCAGAGCTATTTATTTGTAAGTGATAATGTATAGTGTTTAACATTGAGCATTAAAAACCCATGCCAAGCTAGGGGGGGGTTATTAATTGCCTTATTTAATTCCCATTTCGTTTTTTTGACAACTGCTAATTTGAGCTAAAGTGGAACCTAGGCACCTAGAAGTGGGACTTGTTGGATTGGTCCAAAAATGGCAGCTTTTGGTCAGTTTTTAGTAAAAAAAACATTGGAAATCTTTTCATCCAAAATGAAAGTAGAATTAATATGGGAAATCCCAAACCCAAGTATGGTGGCCGATTAATTGAGGTTAGATATTGTAGCAACAGAAAAAGACTATGCCTAGATGGCCAGGTATGAAGAAAATGAAGGTTGAAGCAAGGAGATGAAAGAAAGAAGATGCACGAAAGCTATCAAGGCATCCATGAGAGTTGGATACAAGGAAAAGAGGATTATTTTTCTTTGCATGTTTTTGGTTTGAAGGTTCAAGACCAGATTTACAGAAGTTTGTAAGTTGTACTTTATTTTGGATTTTCTATTCATGCATGTTGTGGGTTCTCCTGTAGCTTGCATAAAATATACAAGACAGAATACTTGTAGAGTCTAAACAATAAATCAAAATGTAGCAGTAATTTCAATGCAGGTTTTGTAAAGTAGCACTTCAATCAGACTTATAGAAATCACACTATATCACACAGTATGCTCACTTGAGATCTGATAACAGAAATAAAAGATACAGTGGTCTATCCTTGTTCAAATCAAAAACAACCAAACATATTATAAATGACAATCAAGAATTCACAGGGGTTATTCCACCTAGTCATAGGATTTGCAGGCCCTTGCTTATTTGGATAGCTCAATTGCAGTCACAACTAACAATGGGACAAATGAGTATGGTCGAACATCACCACAATCAGACTATCATGGATCCCTTTTGCATTAAGTCACCCTTGCATTCTTTGACAAAGGAAGCTTAACAGTCTTCCTTGATACATCACGTCTCTACAGGTCTTGCTATTTCCACACCCACAATCTATCCCTCAACGGATATGGCAATCTCTGTTCTGAATGCTGAATCGCTCCATTGTAGCCTCAATTACTTTACTGGTGTCGACTTAGACACACAGCAAAGGAAGTTAACCCGTGGCTAGAGAGTTCTCCCAGTTCTCTTACTTGCATCCACCACTCAGACCTAGAATATGATGTGATTCAAATGGAGGAATTTGGCAACAGTAAATGACAATTTGGAAAATTGAGCAGAGGTATTGGCAGGGATTTTTCCTACGAGTGATGAAGTCTCTCAAGCTTGCATATGAGATACTCATGCATTCGTTTAATGCAAGTGATAATAAAACTCTATGATACCTTCATCCTCCCTTTCAACCTATATTATTATTAATAGTTAGGCCAACAAAGGCCAGCCCAACAGCAAACCGACTTATCACGAAAAGGTCCGCATAAAGAGCAAATAATATTCATAATTTATTATTTAATAAAATGCTCTACAAATTAATCAGGTATTATCTAACACCGCCACAAGCAAGGCTGGCCGACCAGTGTCAAAATTGGCTCATCATAGTCGTCCTGTCTGACAATTGCTTGTCCTCAAGCAATTTCAGACAGGGATGTTCAAATATCTCAACCCCCTCCCGCATTCCATCTTCAAGGGGAAGTCTTTCCCATTTCATCAACATACTCAAGAATGACTTTGTTTCTACCTTCTTTCACTCACATCCAACATCGTTTCAATTACTAGGATTAATTAACCTTCATCAAGTGGTGGTAGCTCTTGTGAAGGAGTGATCTGCTGTCCAAGAGCCTTCTTAAGACACCACACATGAAACATATTATGTATTCTATTGTTAGCTGTAAATCTTCCTTGCCGCCTTGTAGGGCCTATAAAAATGTAACTTCGACTTCTCAGCTGCACTCCCTTTGATGGAAGATTGCCTAAAGGGCTGCAAATTCAAAAACACCATGTCACCAACCTCAAAAACCCTTTCAGTTAGGGTGCCTATCAGAATATGCCTTTTGCTGATTCTGGGCCTGCTGCAAGTTTTCCTTGAGAGATTTCAATATATCCATACTCTGTTGTACTACATATTTTGCTCTTGGAACTCTACTGTCTATAAGGATCAAATCCACAAATGAAGTAGTGTCATGACCATAAAGTGCCTTAAAGGGAGCTATACCAATTGACAAGTGATGAGTTGTGTTGTAGCAATATTCTCCTAGATTTAACCATCTGATCCAAGTTATTTCTTCCCTGTAACATAGTTTCTAAAGTAGCCCTCTCTTCATTTGTTCAAGATCTTTGTTTTCCTATCAGTTTGTGGATGGTAGCTAATACTTGGTGTCAACTCAGTACCCGTCAATCGAAAGAGATCTTGCCAAAACAAGCTGAGAAACCTGCTATCCCTATCACTTACAATGTTCTTTGGCAAACTCTCAAGTCTGAGAAACTCTCTAAAAAGGAGATATACCACTTGTGGGGCTTTAAATTCTAAAGAAATGGCATAAAAATGGGCATATTTAGTGAGTCTATCAACAACCGAATATATACAGTCCTTACCTTGTACCTTTGGCATCCCTGTGATGAAATCCATGGAGAAGCTCTTCCATTTCTGATTTGGAATAGGTAGGGGCTGCAATAGACTAGCTAATAAAACTTGCTCTATTTTGTTTTGTTGGTATTCCGTACATTGTCTAACATGAGGTAACACGTCATTCTTAAGCCCTTTCCGTAAAAAGGGTTCCATCGCTTGTATCTCTTGTAGAAGCCCGAATGATCAGCAAGTGGTGTGTAATGGCATGCCCTCAAGATCCTCTCCTTTATCTTGAATTCTAGAATGAAATACACCTGATCTTTGTAAACGATGAGCTCATCAACCACCTTAAATCTATCACCTTACAATATCCCTTCCAAAATATCATTAGCAAAACATACTCAGCCATTATAAAAGCTTTCCAATCAGCTGATATTTCAGTTATAGAACAAAAATAAGGCTTCCTGGAAAGTGCATTAGCCACCACATATTATTCCCTTTTACATAATATCAATATCAGAGGCTTAAAGTTTGCTTACCCATTTGTGTTGCCTATCTTTCAAATCCCTTTGGTTGAGGAAGAATTTCAAACAATTATGATCTGTTTTGACAACAAACTTCCCACAAACCAAATATTTTTGAACTTTGGCTAAAGCATGCACAATAGCCAACATCTCCTTGTCTTAGAAAGAGAAATTCCGTTTAGCCTCCTTGAACTTCCTACTCGCATATTCTATGGGATGTTCATTTTTCATTAAGATTTCCCCAATGCTTTCTCTTGAAGCATCACATTCTATAACATAAGGAAGTGAGAAATCTGGAATTGCCAAAACAGGACATGACATGAACTCATTATCCCCTTAAGTTTATCAAAAGCTTGTTGGGTTGTTAGACTCCAAGAGAATGCTCCTTTCTTCATGCAAATTTGTCAAAGGAGCTGCAAGTTCTGAGAACCCTTTCAAAAATCTTCTATAATAGCTGCAAAGGCCCACAAGTCCTCTCAAATGTGTCAAATTACTTGGTCTAGCCCAATCTTAGATTGCCTTGATCTTCTCCTCATCCACACTAACACCTTGGGGACTAATCTTGCACCCCAAATATCAAATTTCAATCAACCCAAGAGACCTTTGCATAAAAAGAATGCTGCTCAAGTATGCCACGCACCTCATCTAAATGCTTCAAATAATCCTCCCACATCTTGCTGCAAATCAAACTGTCATCAACGAAAACCAAAACAAATTTCTTCAACTGAAGGATGAATACCTAGTTTGCGCATGATTGGAAGTTGGCAGGTGCATTGGTTAAGCCAAATGCATGACCAAGAACTCATAATGCCCATAATGACAACTAAAATTTGTTTGTGCACATCCTCATCCCTTACCTTAATTTGGTCAGACCTTGAATGCAAATCAATCTTGGAGAAATACATTGCTCCATGAAGCTCATCAATCAATTCATCGATAATGTGCATGGGATGGTGATTCTTGATTGTCCTTTTGTTAAGGGCTCTATAATCGATACACATCATCATGGTCCCATCCTCCTTGACCAAAACTACACATGAAACAAATGGGCTCAAACTAGGCTTTATATGCCCTATATCCAATAGGTCTTTGATTGCCTCCTCAATCTCTTCCTTGTAAAACCTTGGATGGTGATATAGAATTGTAATGACTGGTTTTGCTCCTTCCTCGAGCTCAATCATATGCTAAAAACCTCTAATCCAACAGTAGTTCAGGAGGAATGTCTTTGAAGACCTTGCTATGCTTGTCCAAGATGGACTGAATTTCCACATTAGAGGATCCCGATCTCCCATCCTTTGAAGGACGTGTGTCTATAATTAAACATTTTGTTGCCCATGCCACTTGGTCTTTACAAAAAGTTTGCTTCGTCCTCTTAGCTGAAACTGTCATGGAACCACTATTAGGAAGACCATGTAGGACTACCTTCTACCCATTATATTCAAATGATAACTCCATAGTCCAATAACTTTGTTCATATTTGTCAAATGAGTGCAACCATTGCACTCCTAAAACAACCTTGATATCTCCCATACTAATAATAGAGAAATCATCATTCGTCTTATACTCTCTCATAGTCAACTCCATTTACGGAATCTTCTTATTACAAGGAAGAATTGTCACACTAACAACTATAACATTAAACCCTACAAAATCCTCCATAGTCAAACCCAATCTATTCACTAGCCCTTCATCAATGTAATTATGAGTAGCCCCAGTATCAATAAGCATTGTTAGCTTTTGTCTATGCAAAACTCCTCACATGGAAAGCATTATATCTTGGGGACCTTGAAAAAGCTACAAGTGTACCTCCAAGATGCTCTCCTCCTTGGTGCTCTCCTCCTTGGTGCTCATGCTCAATTTCTTCTACCTCCTCAATTTCAAGCTCATCATTTGTTGTATCCCCATCACCACCTCTATGTAATGCATTTGACCTTTCCCAAACACATATGTCCTAATTGCCAAGGACATCTACATGTGAAACATAGCTTTTTCTTTCATAATTCATTCACAAATACCTTTGAATGATTTGGCTTAGGAAATGATACCTTGGGAGGCAGTTTGTTCTTTTAGAATGGTCTCTTTGGCAACATAGGAGGCTCCTTCTTGGAGTAGAATCTGTCCTTAATCATCGAGTCCTCCAAATTAAAAACTCTCTTGAGGGCTTCTTGCAATGAACATAGATCAAATGCCCTTACTAAACCTTTGAGGGGTTCAGCCAAACCTTCTACAAAAAGGACTATGCATCTTCTTTCCATCACATCTAGTATAATCATAACAAGCCTTTGAAATTCTGCTACATAGTGGTCCACCTTGCCCTCTTGATTCAGTTCTGACTCACTGAAATAAAATTCTAGATCTCTTCTAGCAAACCTATCAGCCATTCTTTGGCTGAAGTCTTCCAAAGTGGTGATTGAGTCATGCCCAATATTACCATACCATGATATTCGTAAGCTATGCCTTCAAGAAGCAAGGAAGCAAACTCGATAGCCTCTTCTTCAAACATTGGATTCAGTGAGCAATGTGTATTTAATTTCTGCAACCATGCTTTTGTTGAGGAGCCACCAGACCCATCAAAAGTTGGAATGGCGATCTATCCTAAATGCTGTTGAATATCTTTCCTCTCCTTGTATATTCTCTTCATGTGCCCACTCCTTGTCTTCATCTCATAGAATATTGTGAAGGTCAAGCCTCTATGTATGGCAATGCTTAAGGCATTGTATTCAGCATGAAGCCTTGTCATTTCATCCTCTTGATCCAGTTACTCTTCCTCTCTACTTGCTGCTCATTTTTCAAGAATTATAGTCCTGAATATTTCTGTATTGGTTGAAGCTTTCTCACTCCCACAACTACTCCATTTTGTATAGGTCTATCACCACTCAATTGCTGGTTCAATCCCCTTAGAACTTGGACCATTTCCTACCTGGAATCCCTCATGCTAGTCTAAAGCCCTTTGATCTCCCTAACAAATTCTTGAGCATTATCATCTTCCTTGTCACCCATGGCAGCCCCCTTCTCATGTTGCTGGTAAAACTGATCTCTATCACTCATTAATCACCCTTAGGCTTATAGGACGCCAAGCTTTGATACCACTGAAATATACCAAACAGAATACTTGTAGAGTCTAAATAATAAATCAAGTTGTGGGAAAAGAAGTTTGGGGTGAAAGTCCTTGTTCCACCCTCTGGGAGTAGCTATGGTGGTTCCACCCTCTGGGAGTAGCCATAGTGGATGTCATATGAGAGACTCCATGACTTAGCTCTTGTGTTATCCTCTGGGAGTAGCCATGGTGAACATCATATTGAGATGACAACATCATGTTGAGTGACTCTGTCATGTGAGCTTGTGTTTGTTTCACTCATAGGAGTAGCCATGTTGAGAGAATCCATGATGATCCGTAATAAAGTTTTTGGTTTCCTTCACAATGGGTGTAGCCATTGTAACTATCATGTTGAGAGACTCCATGACATGAGAATCTGGAAAAATATCTCCTTCGCTAAGAGGGAGTGTTAAAGTATTGTAGTTGTGGGAGATATTTTATTACCTGCATTGGACTTTATCTTCGAACAAGTATTAAGCGCTGCATTTGAGTATGTTTGATATTAAGAGACATTTGAGGAGATATGAGGGGTCCACTGCTTGGAGATGTGAAGTCTCTGCGTGGAGATGTGAATACTATTAGCCACCCGTTTCAAGATTGGAAAGGTTTGAAGTTGAAGAATCATTGTTATGGGCCATGGCATATCAAAAGGCTTCTTCTTTGTTATATGCGTTGATTATTTTGGCTGGGTGTTCTGCTTCCGGGAGATTTTTTAATATAGAGTTCTGAGTATAGGTGTTCACGATGATAAAAAGCATATGCTTTGTGTGAAGTATTATTCATTATTTTCTTCAGGTCGTCTTCAAGGTTTCATAACTTAGTATGCAGTTGAATATTGCTGGAGTTCATTGTAAAGTCTCAGCATGTGTTCTGAGCATTGTATCTAACATTTGTTATTACTCAATAAAGGACTTTTTCGTGTGGCTGAGTTTTTCACGCTGAAGTGGAGGGTTTTCCCAGGATAAATGATGTGTCTTTGTGTTCATTATTTGATCTTTTGCTCCTTATTTCAATCCTGGTATAAAAACATTAACACAAGGGAATATTGTTGTGAGCAGCAAATGTGAACTGGATCAGACCTGTAACAGATCAGATCTAGGACCACTATCAATCAGAAGGAAGAAGAATATTGATGGGAAATAAGCAAAAAGAATATCAAATCACAAGGGAAGTAAGCAGATTTGGCATTACTAATTTATAATATGCAGCAGATTCGAGCATATACTGTGGTCTTTGGTATGTGTTCCTTAGACATGGCATGATACATACCATTTTTATCTGCACAAGATTGATTGATGATGCATTGTTGTTACGATTGCTTAGCATAGCATAATAAATATTATCTATATCTGCTCATTACTGATTGGGATATGCTATTGATAACTGATTATTGCATATACAGAATACCTGCATAATATTGAATTCTTTATATGTATTGATTGATTCTTAAACTCAGCCATGGTAGGAGAAATTAGGAATTACAAGTAGGGGAACTGTGAGGAGGTCATCTTCTAGGTATGCCACCTCATGGTATACGACCGGGGAGTCCCATGGGGCTAAAGGGGTACAAAGGGTGCTGCCTTGAGGCTTGGAAGGGATGGACTTCCAAAGCACCCTATTGTGAATGCTCCTCATGCTCTATATCATGGTAAATGAATACATTAAGAAAGTTCAATCATGAGAAATAGGATAGAAGTGGCAAGATTGAGGGGAACAAATATAGGACACCTCACTTGGTAGTCCACCTCATATGGATGGCATATCCACTCTTGGGCCTAGGGTAGAGGATCTCTAAGGCACCCTATCGAGTCACCCTATCTTAGCTCTTCTATGGTTGAGCCTTCTTAATCTGATTTAAACAATCTTGTGATCAGATCTATACTTCTGATATATGCTTATTTCTAATTAACGAGGTCTATTTTATGATTTATGATGATTCTTAACTTGTGTGCAGTGTCTCAATCAAAGGTATCTCTAACCCTACTTTGTTTCAATTAAAAATTGTGACCTGGGGCAAAATTTGTGTATTTATAATTTGGGGACATTACAAGTGGTATTAGAGCATGTTCCTGCCAGCCTGAGGGAAAATAGTTGATGCAACTTAGTCAACGAGCAATTAGAGCTCTAGAAAGGGAAAAGATGAGGTGTTGTCACCTTTGCATCCTGAAGAACTAGAAACAAATTATCCAACCAATCTCCACGATTAAAATTGTAACATGTCAAATTGAAATTTAAACCATAGAACATTACATAGATGTGTATTATGCCCCCTTATCCTAAACCCTTGGGGTTGAACACCATTAATAAAATTAAATATATCATATGATTGAGTTCATGTTTCTAACCTAGTTGATTAGATTACCTCGGGATATGGATCTAGTCCTAATTAGACGTTCCTGCCTCTTGTGGGCTAAATGATGAATTGATTACCCCAAGAGATGGATCTAGTCCTGGTTGGACGTTCCTTCGTCTTGTGGGCTAAATGATGAATTGATTACCCCAAGAGATGGATATGGTCCTGGTTAGACATTCTTGTCTCTTGTGGGCCAAATGATGAATTGATTACCCCAAGGGATGGATCTAGTTCTAGTTGGACGTTCCTGCCTCTTGTGGGCGAAGTGGTAAATAAATTATGTTACATCCCTCTTTTGCTATGTTATTTCACTTTATTAGATGAACAATATTTTATTAATGCAATGCTTACAATATTTTGAAATGCAATGATGAACAAGTGGTTCAATTATAATATACCACATTATTGTGAAAATGATGAATTTGACATTGCTCAGATGAACAAGATTCAGGACTTATACATGTTTTGATAACCAAGGTTGTACTTTATAATTTGAACATGTTTATGTATATGCTCCAAGTTTATAAGATTTTAGCTGACTACATATTTTGTATGCAAGTGGATGTAGGAGCCCATTGTCCTTCGAGAAGGGAGGGCAAGTATCATTAGGTAGAAGGTGTAACATCTGAATTAAGGATCAAGTGTCGTCTAAATCTCTAGGTAATTGCCACGTCTATCACGTATAGGGTTTTAACCTAGTTTGTGGTCAAGGACTAGGTTTCTATTATGTCAACCTAGAGGGTCAGTTGAACCATTAGGGTTCTTTCCTCTTTGCTTTCAACAAATCATTTAGATCGGAATAACTTATTATTATTAATAATTAAGTTTTAATAAGAAATTGAGCATATGAATACTGCAGCCACATCATTTGAAATCAAGTTGAGCTTCTATTTAAATTGATTTGATAATGTGATGCATACATAATTATGCACGTATGCGAATTAAGATATATATATATATACACACATACACATATATACATATATGTGTACCCATTTAATATTTTACAAAAAAAAATACATGTGTACATATATGTGTGTGTATATGTGTACATATATGTGTGTGTGTATACTCGCATAACACATACTTATGAATGTGTTCAAATTTTCTAATTTCAAGTAAGTGATATCATTTATTTTGGATATTATTATCGGCTAGGATAAGCTGAACCTTTAACTATTGTTACATATATGATATATCAACTCCATTGGCTAAAATAATAAGAAGTCGTCTCAAAGACTAAAATCACATCAAAAGAGATAAAATTTCATTTCTTGAAGGACGGTTGTAAAGGCAGTATTATAAGTTGATCTGGCATGAATTGCAATGAGGTTTTAGATGTTTTCAAACGCCATTTCATTTGGCATAAACATTTTGAAATGCATCGAAATGCATAGGAATGAAATGGAAATTGAAATATAATTTTGGTAACCGATAAAAAGAAAGAGCTCATTCTTGTTTTATTATAATGAACGAAAGTAGAGGAAGACGGAGCAAAAAGAAAGCAAATAAAAAGAAGCTCATTGAGGTTCAAGCTTCAGGAACTACAGACGTAGTCATACAGGCATGAACAATCTTTTACATTGTTACTGCTTTCAATTAGTACCAAGTAGTCTTTGAAAGGAATGAATTAAAACTCATTAATAATGACTTCATTAATAGTTTTGTCATCATTTCTGCTCAGTTGTACATGCAAGATGATTCCTTTCCTTTTCATAGTTCTTTGAGGGAATTCTGAAAGCTAGATTAATATTTTAGAGCACACATTGAAATAGAATGCCACTAGTAGAGCCTTGCATGTATAAATTTCTTTATTGTGCATGTGAAGTGCTAAACAAAGCTCGATGTTAAGAGCTTGAAGAAATTTTTAACCAAGCCATTTAACAAGTATGTTAGTCTACATTTCAGCTCGATAGCAGAGCTCTATTTGCTGGTTATGTATAAGCCAAGCACAGAATTCTTTCTGAGCTCGATAGCAGAGTTCTTTATGAAGAACTCGTATGGGAGAGATAGAACTAACTGCAAAGTATCAAGGAAACTTAAATTCATACTCTTAAAACAGGCAGATGAGTACGTGTTCAATCCAAGCTGAAAGTATAAATGGCATTGGGCGATAGAACTCAACCTGTGAAGTGTGCTGTAAACTTATTTAACAGTGAAAAACATTTAATCGAAACTATCCATGAAAAGCTTAATACCAAATAGTAATAATGCATTCATCTTTGTATTCTTTAGGGATACATTATTGGGGATTACCGTGGTCATACTTGTCTTTGAATAGCAGTTGCATTACCAGCATTAACTGGGAACTTAATTAAAATTAATTCATACCAGAGCACCATACTCTCTTGGCTCAGGTAAGCCTGTACTTATTTCAGAATTGTGGATGGTTAGGAAACATAGAGTTATGAAGTAAACATGAGTTCATGAGGGCAGATATGGCCTAGAATGTATAAATGTATAAATGTGCAGAGCTAGCACACATATATGTATTGAAAAGAAAGATTTCAATTTTAAATAATTAAACGAGCATCTTGATAACAACTCTTACAGACTAATGATATCTTAAAGAGATATGGAAGTCCTACTCAAACTGCAAATAACCTCTGTCAATAACATAGAAGCTATGGGTACGAACCTTAATGTCTTTTGCCATACCTGAGTAATATATATACCTAGACAAGTAGGGTCAAATGAAAGTTTCAGATTTTGAGTAGGGTGGTGAGCTAGAACTGCACGTATGACCTGGCTGTTAAAAAGAATCCTTGGCCAAGGTGGCGCGTTGCTTAGCAAGCGTCTGTTCGTTCCATTAAGATTCAACTACACTTCTTAGTTAGTGAGGTCATACTAAATAGGAGATTACGAAGTGTGTGGCTAACCAAAGTAGTGTAGGGCCTAAACACCAGAGCTCAGATGGCAGAAGATCCATTGGATATTACACCCTAAAGCAGGGCAGGGCCATTCGCCAGTTGGATGATGTGTTGGGAACCATTTGGTTCATGGTTGTGGGTAAAGCACCCCAATGATGCTCCCCCTCTCTAGCAGATAATCAGATGTACTTGGAAACACCTCAACATGATTCAGAATTGTATCAGGTTTCTATCTTTAGTTCAATACTTGTTTTTCTTATTGCTATCAGTAGCGATGGAGATAAAAGTATGTTTCAATTTTTAAATTCTTAAGAGTTACTTTTTGTTCTTGCTACAATTATGAAATGTTGTATATTAAATGTTGATCAGCTCTCGCACTTACTCTCTTATAAACAAAAATTATTATTGCTATCTGCATAGATTTATTTTCAACAAGTAATGTTGAGTTTATATTTCTTGCATATTATTTGCTTGTTACAAATTACCCCAAGAGATGAATCTAGTCCTAATTGGCATTCGTGCCTCTTGCGACCAAATGATGAATTGATTACCCCAAAGGATGGATCTAGTCCTGGTTGTACGTTCCTACCTCTTGTCGTCCAAATAATGAATTGATTACCCCAAGGGATGGATATGGTCCTAGTTGGTCGTTCTTGGCTCTTGTGGGCTAAGTGGTGAATTGATTACCCCAAGAGATGAATCTAGTCCTGATTGACAATCCTGCCACTTGTGGGCCAAATGATAAATTGATTACCCCAGAGGATGGATCTGATCCTAGTTGGACATTTCTGCCTCTTGTGGACCAAATGATGAATTGATTACCCAAGGGGATGCATCTGGTCCTGGTTGGACGTTCTCGTCTCTTGTGGGCTAAGTGGTTAATTAATTACCCCAAGAGATGGATCCGGTCTTGATTGGACATTCCCGCCTCTTGTGAGCCAAGTGAACTATGTCCACAAATATTATGCTTTGTGTTTTCATGTGTATGCTTTGTGCCTGGATGTATTCACATGTCTAATTCGCGTATGCTCAATGTCTTCATGGATTCATATTTATACTTAGTGTTTTCATTGTGTTGCCCCGTCTTTGCTCTGTATTTTTAGTTGATCGAGAATATGAAAATAACTACAAAAAACCAAAACATATGAATTTATTACATTCAATGTCATAGATGTGAGTCATTCACAAGATGACCTTGTTTATAACTCACATATTGAATAAAACATAAATGAAGCCGAATCTACAACTTATGATGATACTAGAATAGTGCAGCAGAAGATGGATCACAAATTAGACTCTGATCATTCAATCCTTGCTTGAGGACAAGCAAAATTTGAGAGGGGAGGACTATCATGTCCCTAACATAAGGGATCCCTAAAATAGACATTACTCATCATAAAATCATCTTACTTAAGACTTCATGATTTTCTCATAAACGTGGAAACGGGCCAGCAACCTACAACAGCATTGAGACAGCAATGCCCACCAATAATTGAGTGGATTGCCACGATTCTATATTAGATTAAATAACACATAATGCTCAACGCACCCCCCACCACCATAGAGATTAATACAAACACTTCCAGCTAATAAAAGATGTTTTTTTTTGTGCAATTTGTTGAAGCAAGCAACCACGATTAATGAGGTATGATTATTATCTTAACAAATGGAAAGAACTAAAAGTGAAGGGACAAAGGTCACAAAGAAATGAGGCGTCACTTAAGAAGAGTTCCATTTAGATTAAGGGACACAACCTCTCGCTCCCCCTTGAAGATATACAAGACCACTCAGCACTGAAAGGAAAGATAGAGAAGAGGAGACATGGAAGTCAACTAAAGAAGATAGATTGAAGTATCTGTCGCAACCAATACAAAGAACACAACTACAAACCAAGGGAAGATTTGTAATGTTCCCAAATTAGGATGGGGCTTTGGGGCCCACGCGGTGTGTGAGTTTCTTTCAGTGGTATCAGAGCCTAAGTCCTGCCAGCCAACGGATATTGTGGATGAGTGAAAGAGAGGAGAGATACTTGCATAGGGAAAAGAAGAAGGGCACCATGAGTGACAGTTGATGAAGAGGTCTGAGGAGCTTCATCTAAGCATGTCTAAAACTGTAAAACATTAAAAGAAGAGGTCCAAGCGTTGAGATGATTAAATTAGAATCATCGTAGTGATAAGTCTGAAACATACATGGCCGAAACAAGTGTCGTGAATGAAGGAAGGTCAGCTAATAATGGTGAAAACAGCAATTCCAAGAGAGAGGCCTCAACCAAGACATTCAAGGCTAAGTTATTAACAAACTAGAAGTTCGTGAGGACCAACCCGGCCAAATCAATGAAATGGATCGTCTTCATGTTGAATACCAATCGTTGAGTGAAGCAATAAGAATGATATGACTTTCACCAAATATTGTGAACTAAAAGCTAAAGGAGGGCATAGGAGGAAAGGGTACGAAAGAAAAGATATTCAATGTCGTTTGGCGAAAATCACTATGCCAAATTTTGATGGGAAGAGCAGCACCACAGCCACAGCTTGGTTACAAAAACTCTATACTTATTTCTCATTGAATCCAATGACGAAAGAAGAAGCCATCAAGTTCGCAACCCTGCATTTGAAAGGATTCGCTCATGACTGGTGGTATCATCGGTTAGTCACTCAAGGGCACGATTTGGTCTCAGCCATAAAAGAATTCAGTCAAAGATTGATGGAGAGATTTCACATAATAGACCCAAAAATACATTTTAGAAGTTTAGCTCAATTAAGGCAAGAGAGTGTTGGTTCCCAAATCAATAGATTGGAAAGTTCTCAAAGTATGCCAAGCTTTGTGCTCAAACTCTCCAATTGACTTGGCCAATGAACAGGATTAGGCAAATATGGTTGGAAATCCTTTGATCTTCAGACTCTGCAGGACCTAGGTGAGTAGACCTACTCTCCAACTATATCTCCAAGTTGAAGCTTTTTATAGCAGATTGTGCTCTCTATCTTTCTTCTTCTATCCTCTATCGCATAATGGCATAAGTTCCTGAAATAGACTAACTTGTTGCTGATTACTTGACTAGTCCTAATTTCCTTATCCTACCTCTTCTACTTTGTCTTCCTTTTATCTCTTTCCTCTCTACTGATGATTACTCCTACAATTATCTAATTTACTTCTATCTGTGCTTTTACTTCTATGTTGTTTATCTGATCCTACTAAGAGTAATAATTGGTTTTGTTTGGAATTTGTATCTTTTATGAATAAGACCAGTCCCTTATCCTTATTGGGAACAGAGTCACTCCTCAAAACCTCATATACAACCTTGTGAGACAGTATTTCATCATTTAGATAAACTATCAACCATTCAATCCTATCAATGCAAGATGATCAAGTACACAACACACCAATCAGTCTAATTGATTTTGATTTCTCTTTCAGAAAGCTAATCAGACAAGAAACATAAGGACAACACTTCGCAAATGCTTCTTGATATTCGAATTAGAGTGAAGGACAAATAACCCCTTTGCACAAGTTTTAAAAATGGCAATTAATTCTTTGAATTAATAATCACAAAGGATCAATTTGAAAAGAAAATAATCCACACCACAATTGCAGAGAAAGGACTGGATCCTGTATTTTATTTCTTCATAGTGGTAAAGCACAATGATATATTTACAATGTGATATTTCTCCTATCTTTACATTTTATACCAAATATATATGTGGTTGAATGGTTTTCATACCCCTTTAGGCTGAAAAGGCATCATTCTTCATTAAAATTAAAAAACTTTTTTGAGAAAAAACTAATTAACTAATTAGTTGATAACCACCTATCTTTCGGATTTTGGCTTGGTCGGCAACCCAAAACAACTTGTAGGGACCTAAGATTTTGATTAGAGCTAGGAAATTTGATTTTCTAAAACTGGGTCGTTTTTAGATTTTCAATTTTCAATCTTTTTCATCCTCTGTCGACATCATCTTTGGTGCATGTTGAAATCTCAGCCTATGTTTACGCAATTAAAAGTCTTCAAAATGTATTTTCTTCTTGTCTTTTCAAAATCCGTGTCGAGCATGGCTCCCATCCTTTCATATCCTTTGCATTTATTTACATCGTCACTTCGCACATGTGTCCTTTCAATCACGGGGGAACAGTGACTAGCAATTTCTTTTACTTTTATTCCTTAATTTAGTCTTTCGCCAAATCGCCCCATTATTTTCTCCCTCCGGCGAAATAGCAACATGTTTTGCTATTTCGCAAGCTGTTAATTCCCCTCTTGCGAAATAGTGACAGTTTCGCCATTGCGCAACAATGGGTTTTGCTTCTCGCGAAACAGCGACAATTTTGCCATTTCGCAAAAATGGGTTTTGCTTCTTGCGAAACAGCGACAGTTTGCTATTTCGCAACCCACTATTTTGAACCCTACGAAATAGCAAAATATGATGGAAAAGGGTATTGAAAAATGGTCTACTTGGAGGAATTTACAGGATGCACTGTAGAAGTGTTTTGAAACCTTAAAATCTAGAGCTTTGAGAACATGTCAATTTTGGCTATGAGAGGCTAAAAATTAATGTATTTGCTTATTTATAGGATTTCATGGAGGACTTCCTCATTGAGCATGGAATTTAGAGGGATATTTTTAGGGTTTTCTCATCATAGGGAACTCCAAATTTTTCCAAACATTTAGAGCTCCAACAGACTCTTTCTGGGGACATATGCCCTCCATGGGCATAGCGAGGATCTAGCTATCTCTGGTAGAAGCAGACCAAGTGCCTTATCTATTGAGCTATGAAGTCACTGCACATCTTATTTCAAAAAATCAAATCACACTTTATCTGGTGGCCCTGGGCCACCAAAAATATAGAACCAACAATTGCCCCTATCAAAAATCTTGTTTTCATCACATTGTACTGGCATCAATCTGAAAATAATTTTGTGATATGCTTGGTAGAAAATGGTGACATCTCTCATCAGTCTATAATGCTTAACACCATCATCATTGATATGTATCTTTATTTCAAGGATATGCTGAGAATCATGATTCAACTCATGTGCCTTATAACATTCTACTCTTCCACAAATTACATTGTAGCCCCCTTTTACATCAATATTCATGAAAAGTGAAAACACATATCTCTAGCCTTAATACAAATTCTGATTTAGTTACAACATCATTCATACTCTCAAAAAGATTACTACCCAACTGCAAATTCATATGTGATAAAACACTACTGGATCTATGATCATTGTCCTTGTTTTGAAAATCAAGCAACTTTACATATGAATATGTAATATCAATAGTGTTCAACCCATTATAGTCTTTTGTTTGCTTCTTCATTATTAGACATGCGCCCACAATGTTTTTTATATTGAAAGTATGACCAATGAATGGGGAGAATGATTATAATCAGTACCATTACTTGAATGAGTTCCTTGTGTTTGTGGCTTACATGCTTTTGTAGGAGTTCCAGTGTCATTATCTGGAGTTCTTGATTTGAAGCATCACTCATGACTTCAATTTTATCATCACATGACGTACATGACTTCATTTCATCTTCATATAAGTCATCTTGATCACATGAAATAATTTTCTCTTCCTCATATAGAGGATTTGAAAATAAATAAAAATTATAATTTTCAAAAGTACCTTGCTAGGGTATCATATGATCTTCCTTCATTTCTGTAACATACAAAGGATTTGAAAAAAATTTAAAATCATTTTCAGATATACACACCCTCTCATCTTCTTTGTCACTAATATAAGTGTTTACATCATCCATACTATCGTCATAGTTCAAAAACAAGCATGTATCTTCTCCTTTCTCATGCTCACTATACTCTTCATTTTCACTGTAGGCGTCAAATGACTGAAACCACTTCTCATTATTAAACCTTGTAGTAGTATCTTTAGGATCTGGCTCCTGGTTATGACCATCATTATTACCCATGCAAACATAGGTTATTAAGATCATTCACCTCTTCATCTGACATGTCCTCCAAAATATTCTTATCCAAGGAATCATGCTTCTCTGTAGACTCCTCAAAATCTACATATGCAGGATATTCAAAATTTGAATTACTCTTATGAGAGTATTTCCAGTACTCCATGTCCAACAAATCTGAAATTTGCTCACTACTGAGTGAACATACATCCTCATCCACTTCATTACTGGCACATGCATCTATTTCACAGTATCTATCAATAGTATTACCATCAAACAAGCATATTTCTTCAACTTCTTCATGATCAAAACATCTTCATCGTTAACATGGGTATCAAATAATTTTTCATCATCCATGATCTCTTTGTGCTCCCAATCATCATTCATTTCCCAACTCTTGAGGCTACTTATATCCGTGGGGTGACAAACACATTCATTAAACATTTCCCTAGCAAAATTTTCCACCATATCAACCTGATCTGAAATGTTTGTATTTAGGTATTCCTCTCCCATTATGGCTTCTTCCTTCGGCAATGATCTTGAAGTACTTTTGATAATTTTATACCTTCTATCAGATACTTCAATTTGCTAAGCAATTCATTAATACTCCACGAGACATGTTTATGATTTGGTTGAGACTCATTTTGGAGTGAAAATTTTGGGGGATTGATGGTATATGCATCATCTTCAACATTGCCATAACATTCATTTATAAACCACCATTCTAATTCTTCCCATGATGGTATACTTTCCAAGGGCAACATACCAAAAATTTGTTTTGCACTATCTACTAATGATCTCACAAATAATCTCATGATTACATCTTCTGCATCAATTTGAAAATCCTCAGTGAATATGTAGAATGCTTTCAAATGCCTGATTGTTGATTTTGTTCCATCTCCACAAAATTTTGGTACAAGTTTTTTTAAGGTCAATAGGAAAATACTTCGAACCTCCAAGAATGTTGAAATTCAGTGGATTATATGCTTCAAGAATACACAGTCGGCTCTTAAAACCTTGTTGTGATTGTAAACCATAAAAATTTGTGAGCTCGTGTGGATATGTGTTCTAGTACATTTTGGGCGCTTGAACTTATTGTAACTTCTTTTCATTAGGTTCTTTTTAATAGAGTCCCCACATCTTTCTAAGAGGAAAATTATTTTTCTTCTTCTTCTATGTCTTCTCCTTCAGTAGAGTCACCTTGATTTACAAAAATTCTATGGATTTGATTATTCTTAACTATCAAAATCGCGACCTCTATACGAGGAATATGTTTGCTGGTCTTCTGGGTTCTTACCTCCAGCAGAGTACACTTCTCATATCACCAAAGATTATGGACAATTTTTTTACTCACTCCCCAGCGGAGTCGTCAATCTGTTGGTTGTGTGACTCGGATGGGGCTACCTCCACTGGTCTGATCTGATAACACAAAGATCCTGGATGATGTTTTTTATGTTCAACTCCCCAGAAGAGTCGCCAATTTGTTAGTTGTGTGACTTGGATGGGGCAATCTCAACTGGCCTGATCTAACTTGATAATACCAAAGATTCTAGAAATTTTATTCGTTCAACTCCCCAGCGAAGTTGCCAATCTGTTGGTTGTGGTCGTGTGACTCGGATGGGGCCACCTCAACTAGTCTGATCCGATGCCAAAGATTTTGGATGATTTAACAATATTTCTTATTCAACTTCCCCAGTAGAGTACTTCTCCTATGTTCTCCCCAGTTGAGTCGCCAATCTATTGGTTCCCAAATCAACAGATTGGAAAGTTCTCAAAGTATGCCAAGCTTTGTGCTCAAAATCTCCAATTGACATGGCCAACAAACAGGATTAACCAAATATGGTTGGAAATCCTCTGCTCTTCAACCTCTGCAGGACCTAGGCGGGTAGACCTACTCTCCACCTATATCTCCAAGTTGAAGCTTTTTATAGCAGCTTGTGCTCTCTATCTTTCTTCTACTTCTGTCCTCTATCTCATAATGGCATAAGTTCTTGAAATAGACTAACTTGTTGCTGATTACTTGACTACTTCTAATTTCCTTATCCTACCTCTTCTACTTTTCCATTTATCTATTTCCTCTCTACTGATGATTACTCCTACAATTATCTAATTTACTTCTATTTGTGTTTTTACTTCTATGTTGTTTCCTACTGAGAGTAATAAATGGTTTTGTTTGGAATTTGTATCTTTTATGAATAAGACCAGTCCCTTATCCTTATTGGGAACAAAGACACTCTTCAAACCCTCATGTACAACCTTGTGAGAGTATTTTATCCTTTAGATAAACTATCAACCATTCAATCCTATCAATGCAAGATGATCAAGTACACAACACACCAATTAGTCTAATTGATTTTAATTTCTCTTTCAGAAATCCAATCAAACAAGAAACATAAGGACAACACTTCGCAAATGCTTCTTGATATTCGAATTAGTGTGAAGGACAAATAAACCCTATGCACAAGTTTTAAAAATGGCAATTAATTCTTTGAATTAATAATCACAAAGGACCAATTTGAAAAGAAAATAATCCACACCACAATTGTAGAGAAAGGACTGGATACTGTATTATATTTCTTCATAGTGGTAAAGCACAATGATATATTTACAATGTGATATTTCTCCTATCTTTACATTTTATACCAAATATATATGTGGTTGAATGGTTTTCATGCCCCTTTAGGATGAAAAGACATCATTCTTCATTAAAATTAAAAAACTTTTTTGAGAAAAAACTAATCAACTAATTAGTTGATAACTACCTATCTTTAACATTTTGGCTTGGTCGGCAACCCAAAACAACTTGTAGGGACCTAAGATTTTGACTGAAGTAAGGAAATTTAATTTTCTGAACTAGGTCGTTTTTAGATTTCAAATTTTCGATCTTTTTCATCCTCTGTCGACATCATCTTTGGTGCAGGTTGAAATCTCAACCTATGTTTTTGCAATTAAAAGTCTTCTCAATGTATTTTCTTCCTATCTTTTCAAAACTCGTTTCGTGCATGGCTCCCATCCTTTCATATCCTTTGCATTTATTTACATCGCCACTTCGCACATGTGTCCTATCAATCACGGAGAAATAGCGACTAGCAATTTCTTTCACTTTTATTCCTTAATTTAGTCTTTCGCCAAATCACCATCTTATTTTCTCCCTCCGGCGAAATAGCGACGTGTTTCGCTATTTCGCAAGTTGTTAATTCCCCTCCTGCGAAATAGAGACAGTTTTGCCATTTCGCAACAATGGGTTTTGCTTCTCGCAAAACAGCGACAGTTTCGCCATTTCGCAAAAATGGTTTTTGCTTCTCGCGAAACAGCGACACTTCGCTATTTCGCAACCCACTATTTTGAACCCTGTGAAATAGCAAAATATGATGTAAAAGGGTATTGAAAATGGTCTCCTTGGAGGAATTTACAGGATACACTATAGAAGTGCTTTGAAACCTTAAAATCTAGTGCTTCGAAAACATGACAATTTTGGCTATGAGAGGCTGAAAATGAATGTATATGCTTATTTATAGGATTTCATGGAGGACTTCCTCATTGAGCATTGGATTTAGAGGGACATTTTCAGGGTTTACTCATTATGGGGAACTCCAAATTTTTCCAAAAATTTAGAGCTCCAACAAAAAGCACGGTGGAAGACTATGTGGCTGAATTTGAGAAGCTTTCAGTAATGATGCTTGATGTATCTGATAGAAGGCTGGTAGTACTTTTCACTTAAGGTTTACCTGAGCCACTTAAAGGATTACTTAAGGCTCTAAAGCCAACAACCTTTCACGAAGATCTGAAATCAACACTTAAATTGGAAAATTCAGTGGCTAAGGACAGCTTCAATAGCAAGATGAATGCACCAGCTGTGTAAATCAAAAAGCCCTTCCAAAGGAGTCCAATGCCTCCCAACACACCTGCAGCAAACACCAAGCTAACGGATGTGAGTGGAATGAATTGAGAAGTAGGACATTGTGTCTTACATGCAAGGAATCTTCGCAACCAGGGCATCATTGTATGGGAAAAGGGCAGATCCATTATATTGAAGTTATTTCTGATGAAGATGTTGATAGTGACGAGGTCGATTTTGAAAATGAAGTGGAAAATTAGGAAGACTCCACACAAGGCACACTTGCTGCCCTCACAGGAGAACCACGCTATAGTGTTTTCCGCATAAAAGGGGTTTTGAAAGGACAAAAGGTAATTGTCCTTATTGATAGTGGGGCCACTTATAATTACATTAACAAGTAGTGAGGTTGGGACTAAATACAATTCCAATTGAGGGGTTTGACATAAAGGTGGCCAATGGAACTATTCTCTTGCACTCAAAAGGTTCCTCAAATGGAATTAACAATGGGCAATAAGAGATTGTGTGATGACTTCTATGTGATTGATATGGCCATGGAGATAGTTTTGGGATGTCAATGGTTGCATAAAATTGGCAGATATGAGACCAGCCATTGAAAGATGGAAATCTCCTTCCAACATGATGGGAAAAAGGTAGTCTTATGTGGATTGACCAGCAAAGGATCAATGGAGATATCAGCTAAAAGAATGGAAAGAGTCTTTTGTAAAAGGCAGGTAGCATGGGCAGTGGAATGTGTTATTAGAAGGGACTGCTAATGTGTATATTCAGCCTATTTTAGATAAACATAGTTGAGTATTCAAGGACATACCACCAAGATTGCCTCCTAATAGAGATTTCCAACATATCATTGAGCTTGAAGAGGGAGCAAAACCAATACTGATCACTCCCTATCACCGTCCAAAGGTATACAAGGAGGAAATTGAGAAGGCAATAAAAGAATTGTTGGATATGGGGCATATCAGACCTAGTTCTAGCCCTTTTGGATCTTCCGTAGTACTGGTTAAGAAGAAGGATGGGACTATGAGGATGTGCATCAATTATCAAGCTCTCAACAAGAGGACTATCAAGAACCGCTACCCAATTCCACGAATTAACAAATTGATTGATGAGCTTCATGGAGCGAGGTATTTTTCCGAGATTGATTTGCATTCAGGATACCATCAAATTAAAGTTAGGGAGGAAGATGTACATAAGACAGCATTTTGGTGTCATTATGGGCATTCTGAATTTTTCGTAATGCCCTTTGGTCTAACAAATGCACCAGCAACTTTCCAATCTTGTATGAATCATGTATTTATCTTAGAAATGAGGAAGTTTGTTTTGGCCTTCTTTGATGATATCTTAGTTTATAGCAAGACTTGGGAAGATCATTTAAAACATTTGGATGAGGTATTGGGAATTTTAGAGCAGTGGGCCTTTATGCCAAAGCATCTAAGTGTGAATTTGGGTTGAGAGAAATCTTGTATTTGGGTTTTAAAATTAGTGAGCAAGGGGTGAGTGTTGACAAAGAGAAGATCAAGGCCATACAAGATTGGCCCAGGCCTAGCAATTTGATGCAGCTAAGAGGATTTGTGGGTTTATGCAGCTACTACAGAACGTTTGTATGTGGATTTATGCAGCTACTAAAAAATGTTTGTAAGTGGGTTTTCACAACTAGCTGCCCCCTTAATCAACCCAACAAAAAAGGGAGCATTTGCATGGACTCCATCAGCTCAACAAGCCTTTAATAAGCTCAAGGAGGTAATGAGTTCAACACCTGTTTTGACAATTCTAGATTTTGCACTCCCATTTGTTTTAGAATGTGATGCATCCGATGAAGGGATAGGGTTGTTTTGATACAAAATAAACACCCTATAGCGTATGAAAGTAGGAAGCTCAAAGAGGTTGAGCGTAAACTCTCAATTTATGATAAGGAGATGCTAGCTATAATGCATGCTTTGACCAAGTTTAGACAATATTTGGTGTGCAATAAATTTTTCGTTAAAATTGATCATAATAGTCTGAAATACTTCCTCAGTCAAAGGATTTGAATGACCTGCAGCAGAAGTGGGTAAGTAAAATTCAAACCTATGACTTTGATATTGAGTTTGTTAAAGGGAATAAGTTAATAACAATGTGGTGACTAATGCCTTGTCTCGAAACCTCAATTACACTCTAATTCTGATATATTTGTTGATTGGAAATCATTAATCAATGCTGAGTATGCCAAAAATCAATTTGCTAATGATATTATGGAAGGCAAAGTGCAAGATGATAGGTTCAAAATGGTTGATGAGCTGATTCTATACAAAGGACGGGTGCGTCTCATAGATGATTCCAAAATGAAGAAAAAGATTTTGAATGCTTGCCATGACACTCCACTCGTAAGCTATCCGGATTTCTACAAAACATATAAACAAGGGAGCGTTTCTCTTGGAAAGGGCTGAAAAAGGATGTAATGTAGCATGCAAGGGAATGCAAGGAATGTTAGCAAAATAAGGTATAGCATGTTTTTCCCGCGGGGCCATTGTAGCTATTACCCATCCCAAATCAGAAATGGGAAGGTATATTGATGGATTTCATTACCGAACTGCCAAAAGTCCAAGGTAAGGATTGTCTATATGTGGTGGTAGATAGGCTCACAAAGTGTGCCCACTTTCATGCTATATCTTCAGAATTTAAAGCACTGCAAGTAGCGAATTTGTTTTTCAAAGAGATTTACAGACATCATGGTTTGCAAAAGACAATTGTGAGCGACAACGACAACAAATTTCTTAGTTTGTTTAGGCAAGAACTCTTTCATTTCACAAGGAGAGAGTTAACATCTACCACTAGCTCCCATCCACAAACAGATGGGCGAACTGAAATACTGAATAAGTGGATTGAGGGCTATTTGAGGAATTATGTCACAGGACAACAAACAGCATGGATTAAGTGGTTACACCTGGGGGAGTATTGCTACAACACCACTCACCACATATCAGCTGGTATCTTCGTTCAAGGTACTCTATGGTTATGATGCTACTTTTTTGTGGATTTGATATTTTCGGATAGTAAAGTTCCCAGTACTAAAGATGCGGTCCAGCAAAGCAAGGATATTTTGGTGGCTCTTAAAGAAAACTTGCAGCATGCTCAAAATCAACAAAAGTTATATGTTGAACAATACTGAACAGAACGGTCTTTTGAGGTGGGTGACTTGGTATTTCTAAGACTGCAACCCTATAGACAATGCAAAGAAATTGAAACCACGTTTCTATGGTCCTTACCCAGTGATAAGGAAGGTGGGACAAGTTGTGTATGAGCTAGAATTACCACCCCACAGCAGAATTCACAATACCTTTCATGTTTCTTGCCCTAAAAAGCACTTGGACAGCAGATTACACCTTCAGCGGAGTTGCCACCATTGGTTTACGAGGGCAATTTGATATTAGAACCAGAAAGCATGTTGAATATGAGAGAGAAGTTGTAAGGAATAAGGTGATTCCAGAATATTTGGTGAAATGGAAAGGACTGCCATTGGAAGATGCCACTTGGGAGGGGATAGAGATTTTTGAGCATCCCAATCTGCAATTGCTTGAGGTCAAGCAATTGGAGGACAGGAGGATGAAAATGCTCCCAGATGGGGTCTTGGGGCCCACACGGTGTTCTTTAGCACCCCACCATATGCTCTGCTTAAATTATAATCAAATAATTAAATAAATAAACCTCATGTGGTGAGTCAGCCTTAGCCGACTTAACAAGTTTAAAGTAATTTTATTTTTATTTTGTGTTTCCTGGGCCAACTTGGCCTACTTCGCTAGGCGCCTATTAATAGGTGAAAATCGTTTATTTTTCTATGCCTAGTGAAATTGAATTCTGCATGTGCGCACGAATTGAGACAAAGATTATCAATTGGCCTCATATAAGCTGTGAATACCATCAACAAGGAATAATTCAGGGTGATAGCAGGGGTGTCAATAAGTGGTGAAGAGCGCATGAGGAGGCAATGCTAACTTGTGTAAGGGACCATCAAAGATGTGCACTATTTCCAGAAGGCCAAACCAGAATTAATAACATCTCGATACTCATTGGCAACTGAAGGGGAATCGTCATCTACAGATTTACATTAACTTGCTGGAGGAAAGCCCACGCAGTTACATTGCTAGGCAGTGTCTACAACACCTGCAAGCTAGCCGCACACGAAAATTGTTGAGTCTGGTGCAAATAGAACTTGGGTATTCCTGTATGATTTTATATTTATCAGTAATAGTATGGGAATGTAGAATGTGTATCTATGATGGTGAATATCTGAAATAGGCAGTGGCATTATTTGTTTTATAAAACTGGAAGTGATTTTGTGGTTATAAGAATCTGAACAGAATTAAGTTGTCTCATAAATCTGAACAGTATTGATTGCCTCATATTGTAGCTCATTTCTCTATATGTGTGTTTTTCGAGTTTGGATTCTTTCAAAATCATTGTGAGGAGCAAATGTGAATTGGATCAGACTTGTAACACATCAGATCTAGGACCACTATATTAATCAAAAGAAGAATAATATCGATGTGAAATAAGCAAGAACAATATTGAATCATGAGGGAAGTAAGCAGATTTGGCATTACTAATTAATAATAACCAGCATATTCAAACATATATTGCCTTCTTTGGTATGAATTCCTTATACATGGCATGATAAGTACCATTTATATCTGCACAAGACTGACTGATGATGCATTGTTGTTACGACTGCTTATTACTAATTGGGATATGCTGTTGATAATTGATTATCACATATACAGAACACATGCATAATATTGAATTCTTTATATGTACTGATTGATTCTTAAGGTCAGCCATGGTAGAGGAAATGAGGAATTATAAGTAGGGGAACAGTGATGGGGTCATCTTCTAGGTACGCCACATCATGGTATAAGATTTGGGAGTCCCATGGGGCCAAAGGGGCACAAAAGGTGCTGCCTTTGGGCTTAGAAAGGGTGGACTTCCAGGGCACCTCACTGTGAATGCTCCCCATGCTCTCTATCATTGTAAATGAATATATTAAGAATGTTCAATCGTGGGAAGTAGGATAGATGTGGCAAGATTGAGGGGAATGGTTATAGGACACTTCACTAGGCACTCCACCTCATATGGATGGTACAGGCCATGTGAGGCCAAGAGGGATGGTATATCCACTCTTGGGCCTAGGGTGGAGGATCTCTAGGGAAACCTATCAAGTCACCCTATCTTAACTCTTCTATGGTTGAGCCTTCTTAATCTGATTTAAAAAATCTCCCAATTAGATCTATACTTCTAATATATGCTTATTTCTAATTAAAGAGATCTATTTTATGAATTAATGATTCCTAACTCGTTTATAGAGTCCCAATCAAAGTGAAAGTTATCTCTAACCCTACTTTGTTTCAATTAAAAATTGTGACCTAGGGCAAATTTTGGGTATTTATAATTTGGAAACATTACATAACCCCCACCTTTTCTGCTCGCAAAGGCCATTCAAGGCCCAGAAGGGGGCCTCTAACCCCACCTTGCTGCCCATGAATCCTAGTCCCTCATGTGGACCTACCTATATCAATTCCATGATTTCACAATGCAATTGCCAAGGAGTGATAAGATGATAAACATATACCTCTTTGATATCAAAAAGTGTTGGATAATCCTTATTAGAATTGAACCTTTGGATTTATTGATTATATTCACTTAGAATGAATTTTTTATCTTAGTTCTGCTCTTATTGGGTGCCTTGTCCCAATAAATAAATTGCTTCTGTGGATTCATGGGTGATGATTGCTAATTGCTAAGTGATCCTTGAATGATTTGAATGATCTCTTTTATACTTCATTAATGAAAGGGGCACCACCTTTCATAAGACTTGATACACCACCCTCCATTGCTGCTCTTTGAGAGTTATAAATTTATTTCCCAATTGATCTCTCTTTCCTCCCCTCCTCAAATGAAATCTTCTTCCCTTTAAATCTTTCAATGTAAGGGAGAGGTCACATCTCTTCATCATGTCTGCCCTTTGGCAAGAGACACAACCTTTCACATTTACCACCCTTTGAAATAGACAAACCCTTCATAATTTCTGCCCTTTGAAAGTCACTTCCTTATTTACTTCACATTCCTTTATTAATCCTTCCTTGATTCACATGCTCCAATCTTTAATCCTTCCTTCATCCATATCCCCTTTCAAATGAACTCTTCTCCCTTTTATATCTTATGTTGAGGGAGTCAGAGCTCTTCATTTCATGCCTTTTGGCCATTCATTAAATTTAATAAAGTTTTAAATTATATTTTATTTTTAATCTATTATATTTTAATTTTATTATTATTATTTATTAATAATCTTATTTCAACTAGGGGACATTACAGTGATCTCTAAAGAGGAGGACAAGACGCGTCATTAGAAGACCTAGGAGGATTTTACCTTTGGAAGAATGCCAAGACAAGGTTTATAAAAAAAATTATTGAAGAATTCAAAAAGATTGAGGCTAGATTGGATGTGATAGACATGGACCAAAGAAAAAAATTCAAGAGGCTAAAAGAAAGTGTGGACAAAGATTATGTGAAAAGGGTGTTGTGAATAATGAAAGGTGTAAAATTGAAAGGGATTGTGTGAAGGTTGAATGCTGGCCAAAGGAAGGAGAAAAGATAGATATCTCTTATAAAATAAAAAGCAAGATGAGAAGATGCATTACTACAATCCTATGATGTGAAGACTATGGAAGAAAGAATATGTGGAAAAAGCCCACACAATTAAAGTTGAAGGAAAGCAAGATAGGAAGAGAAGCATAAAGTAAGAATGGAGAAAGAAAGAGGAAATTACAGTAGTGGATAAGAGTCCTTTGGAGGACAAGAATAAATTGGGAAGTGTAGGTAAGAGTGAAGATGATATAGAAAGCAGCAACAAAGAAGTGTGAAAATACACCAGTAAAAGGTGATTTTTATAATATTTGTGAAAATAAGTTCGATGTTAAGTTGCTTGTAAAAGAATTTATTAAAATAATGTGATGTTTCTTTAATGGTCATCTTAGTGTTTAGTTAGTTTCTAATTATGGCTTTTGTTTATGCTTGTTTCGTTTAGAAACATCGTAATGTAATTGCCTATATATGTAAACTTCATTTTCATTATTGCATATACAATTACCATTACATGGTATCAAAGTGGGTCGATGGGGTTTTTTAAAGTTAAGCAATTTTTTTAAATATCCAGGCCTCGTCCCTAGAATTTTTTTCTAGAACTTTTTTATGAAAAAATTGTTGGAGCAATTTTGAGAGTTTCTTTCTGAAATTTTCGTGGGTTGAATTCATCTACACAATGTGTTTTCCTGTTTCGTGCGCGATTTGGGTTCCTTCCTGTGACGAAAGGGTTTTTAGTGGGCCACATGAAGAGTTTTGTAACCCACGTGACAGGTTCTGCGTTTTTGTGTACCATTTTCCATTCTGCATGCGACACATTTTTTAGTCACGGGCTCGACGGCTTTGATATCTTCCTGTACTCACGTCGTCTTTTCTCAGTGCCCACATCTATCTGTAAACATGACAAGTGTTCTTCTGCGAGCTTCTCTATTTTTCTACCCGTGCGCCCATTCTTCATGCACACAGCTCATTTTTCTTTGTGTCTGCGTTCAACTTGGTTCTCTTCTCTGCTACGACCTACGACCTAAGTGACAAATTTTTGATCGGCTAGGATTTTCGATTTTCCTCAAAATTGAGGGTTCCAGATTTTCAAGATCATGGTTTTTTTGTGGGTTCTTTCTCTGCTGGTTTTTTATAATCTTCTCTTCAAAATATTATTTCTGGGTTTTTTATAATTTTTTCTTCAAAAAAATTATATTTAGACTTTTATAATGTTTCCCTCAAAAATTATATATAGGTTTTTTTATTTTCCCCTCAAAAATTGTCTCTGGGTTTTATAATTTTTTTCCTAACAAAAAATTGTTGGATTTTATCATTTTTTTCCACAAAAAAATAATTGTTCAGTTTTGTAAATTTTTCCTCAAAATATTTATTGTTTAATCTTATAATTTCTTCCTCAAAAATTACTGTTAGGTTTCAAAACTTTTCCTCCAAAAATTATTATTAGGTTTTATAATTTTTTCTCAAAAAAATACGGTTAGGTTTTATAATGTTTTCCTCAAAAAAATTACTATTGGGTTTTTTGGTTCTGCTTAAAAATCAGGCAGTTTTTCGTGGGTGATCCTAGCATTACATCAAGGATTAGGCATTTTTTCCACAAAAATCATGGTATCTTGCAATCTGTTTTGGGTCATAGTGCTCATTTGCAAAAAAAATTGGCAATTTTTTGAACAAAATCATGGTTTTTTTTCTAAAGTAGTTTGGGTTTGACAATTTTCCCCTCAGAATTGTGGTTTCATTTGAACTCAGTGTCTCTGACTACAAAGAGGGATAGTTTTGTTTCCCAACATCTAGTTGGAAGGATTGTGGTTATCTTGATTGTATCCAGAAGTTCAGTAGAACTAGAGAGGGTCTCAGCAGCACACTCATGTTGCAAAGTGTTCTGAAGAGAAAGGGGCAAGCTTCTATACATTCATGACCAAAAGACCTGCAAATTGTCTTTTGTAGGGTAGTTTGAACAATGACCATTAAGGGAGGATATTAAAATAATGTAATGTTTCTTTAATGGTCATCTTAGTAAGTTTCTAATTCTAGCTTCTGTTTACTTTTGTTTCATTTTGATTCAAAAACATCAAAATGTAATTGCCTATATATGTAAACATTGTTTCCATTATTGAATATACAATTAACATTACAGAATTTGATGAATTTTTGGATGTGGAAATGAGTGCAAAGAATGGTATTGTTGTAAGAGAAGAGATAGAAGTTGCTGAGATGAAGAATAGTCAAGTTGCAAAAGAGTTTGGTCTTAATAAGGACATGACACAAATCAAAATTTGTGGCAGCAGTGTGAAGAGCACATGGAAAATATAACAAATGAAAGGGGTGAAGAGGTGATAGATAAAGAGGGATTAATTGTTAATTTTTCTAAATCCATTAATGATGATGTTGAAGGTAATTTTTATTTAAATGAAATTGAAGGAGATTGTGGTGAAAAAGGAGTTGTTAGGTGCAGCAAAAACAAGTTGCAAGTTGAGTTGCAACATGATTTATTAATTGTGTTGACCTATAGGAAGAGGAGAATGAAGGAGAAATGTGTGATGAAGATGTTGAGATAGAGTAGGTGGATGAATCATGGTATAGTAAGGAAAATTTTATGAAGGGGAGAAAGAGAGGAAAGATAGAGATAGAAAAGTGCAGAGTAAGGTGAAGAAGAAGAAAGAACAAGAGGACAAAGAAGAATGGTGGATGAAGAACAAACATAGGATCTTCAAATGTTTGAGTCCAACTCATGAAGCATTGCTTCTTACCTGGGGCGTTTAATGCACAGGCACTTGGGTGCACAAGCAATCATGCACAACCAAAAAGAAATGCATTATTTATTTAATTATTTTGTTGTGATTTTGATTTTGCAGGTCTGATTCAATCAAGCAATCATGCACAACCAAAAAAGAAATGCATTATTTATTTAATTATTTTGTTGTGATTTTGATTTTGCAGGTCTGATTCAATCAAGCAATCATGCACAACCAAAAAAGAAATGCATTATTTATTTAATTATTTTGTTGTGATTTTGATTTTTCAGGTCTGATTCAATCCTATCTACTGTTCTCCCAGCTCTAAAGTTTAACTATTGATTTTCAGGAGTTTGATAATAGAAGAAATTAGAGCTATTTATTTGCAAGTTGTAATGTTTAATGTTTAATAATGGGCATGAAAAACCACACCAAGCTAGGGAGGGCTATTAATTGCCTTATGTAACTCCTATTTAGTCTTTTTGACAACTGCTAATTTGAGCTGCAGTGGAACCTAGGCACCTAGAATTGAGACTTGTTGGATTGGTCCAAAAAATGGCAGTTTCTAGTCAGTTTTTAGTTTTTAAAAAAAAAAAAAAATTCATGCAAAAGGAGTGAAGGGAATATGGGAAATCCCATGTCCAAGTATGATGGGAAATTAAGTAAGGAGGTTAGATATTGCACCAAGAGACAAAGCCTGCGCCTAGATGGCCAGGTATGAAGAAAATGAAGGTTGAAGCAAAGAAATGAAGGAGAGAGGATGCAGCAAAGCTATTAATGTGTCCATGAGATTTGGATACGAAGAAAAGAGGATTATTTTCTTTGGATGTTGCTGGTTTGAAGGTTCAAGACCAGGTTTGCAGAAGTTTGTAGAGTTGTATTTTATTTTGGATTTTCTACACATGCATGTCGTGGGTTTTCCTGTAGATTGTAAACTCTGTTTGTTTTCAAATAAAGATTATTCCAGCAAGTTTGTCTTCCAAAAGGTGTTGCTTGTTGTAATTCATTTCACTCCAGTATCAAATTTTCTATGAGCTTTGATGAGGTTGAGAGATTGTTTGTTCTGCTGCAACAATTGACAATCCTTTTTAGATTCTCAATTGTTGAGCTGCATCACTTCCAGACGGTCATTTGTTCACAACACCAATAACATAGATGTTTAGGCTAGGGTTCCTAGTAATATTTATAATTACAAAAAAAGTGAAAAACATGATCCCTTGGGAGAAGAATATGATTGTTACTTCAGTTTCATTACAATCTTGCTTGCACATTTAAAAGGAAGATTCCCAGCCAGAGACTGCTATAATTAGTTGAATTCCACAAGGAACACAATGGCATGATTACTTAAATTTCAGCATCAACTTGCCTGGGCATTCAAAAAGAGACTCACACGGCAGAGACAACTAAAATTACGTCCTGCAGTAACATCTTTCCTGGACATTCAGAGGCGAGATTCACAAGGCAGAGACTGAAGACTGATATCATTCCTTCAAATTTTGGTATAATCTAGCCTAGATATGAAGGAAAGATTCACAAGGCACGGAATGCTCTGATTGCTTTAATTTAAGCACAAGCTTTTTAGAAAAACTCACAAGACATAGACTGCTCTGCTTACTTAACTTTACATAGTCTTGCTTGAAAAATTACAGGTAGAGTGATTTCCCCATAGTATGGTTTTATTCAAAGAAAAGTTAAAAAACGAAATTGATTCATAACTCAAAGACTCCTATCATTACTTAAATTTCCTCATTATATTGCACGGGCATGTGAGTGCAAAATTCACAAACCAGGGACGGCTATAAGTATAGACTTTAATTTGAAGTTTCAAAATTATCTCGCTTGGCCATTAAAAAAACGAAATTGAAAATGCATATACTACCATGATTACTTTAATTCCAGGCCCAGCATAGTCTTAGTTGGCAATCAAAGAGGAGATTCACGCTGCAAAGACTACTATAACGACCTCAATTTCAAAATAATATTTCTCAGATACTTAGAGGAAAGATTGTAAAAATGGAGACCGGTGTGTTCACTTCAATCTCAGAAGAATCTTGCCTGAATATTAAAGGTAAGCCTCACACAAGCCAGAGACTGATCTGATTAATTCAATATCAGCTTAATTTCGATGAGATGGGAAGACTCGAAACGCGTAAACTGGTATACTTACTTTCAATCTCAACTCAATATCGCTCAACATTTAAGGTCATTACAAGCACAACAGAGACGTCATGATTACTTCAAATTTGGCTGAATTTTGCTCGGAATATGGAGCCAAGATCCACGATGTAGAGACTGCCACGACTACTTCAATTTTCATCAGAATTTCTTTGGATAAACAAAATAAAAAATAATTCTAAGAACAAGCATAATCTAGAACATCAAACAAAACCCTAATATAAAATTAGCAGCAACGCAACACGGAATAAACACTCAAAATCAGTTCTACACGTGCATTCAAAGATCCCTAAAATAACACAAAGCAAACACGATACAATCATAAAGTCACAAGATCTGAAAACAAACCATGAACTCAACAAAACAAAAAACAGCAAAAAAGAAAACTAATGTACATACCATTTAAAATCGATTGCCTTCAGTGACATGTTTAAAAATGTCAATTATTCCAACGAGGATGAAAAGAAAAGCGTTACGACATTTTGCCGAGCAAGCTGTTAGCAGAGCTTTGCTTTCCCCAATACAAAACCCTAATGGCAGAATTCTTCACCAGAATAGCACAAAATTAAGCTCAAGCTTCGACGAGGACAGAAGGAAATCAATAGCAGACATTGATTTAACTGACTGCGAATTTCGGAGCCGATTAAAAAACTTAAATACCATCCCCTAGCGTTTTTGTCTGAGAAGAGACGAGAATAGTAAGTTTAAGGAAGCGGATGTCAGAGACGGACGGACTGGCGTCAAAATGTTTCTCGCAGAAGATAAGCACCACAACTGCGAGACACGTGTTGATATGTGTAAACAATGTACTGGTCCAATCATCGGTGGGGTAATTGACATTTTCGTTCCTTTTCACGGCCAGAGTTGACCTGCTGTTGCCGGTAATGATTGAATGGGAGAGGGTATTCGTGGTTGTTTTGCCTTCGTCACGAAGGATAGTTGTTGCCCGGAGCGAGCATATCGCATAAGTTTCTGAGTCGCTTTTCTCTCGGTGCTAGAATAAAATAGAAGATTTTTAATGTTCAATTTATGCTTTAATTTTAATTTTTTTCAATTTAATTTGATTGATAATCTTTTTATTAGTTCTGGGATATTATATAGCATTCAATGTCATGCTATTGTTTGTATTAGTTGTCCAATCAGAACATTGTATTTTTCAACAACTTTTTGTATTGGTATAGTTTTAATATATTTTGAATTTTCTATATTGTAAGAGAAATTATTTATCTCTAATTTTATTGGTTGAATGTGACTATAGTAGTATGTGAGGCTTTTATCTTTTTGTAAGAGATATTTTCATTTTAGTTGTCCAATCATAACATTTTATTTTTTGACAACTTTTTACATTTGTATTGTTCTAATATATTTTGAATATTTTATTATTGATTTTTTGCTACTATTGTTTATAATATGTTTATTGCAACTAATTAATTATATTATATATTAATATTAACTTAATAGTATAATATTAATATATTTTTTTATATATTATATTGATATAATATATTATTCGATTCATAACAGTGCACAAAAAATACCAAAACAATGTTAATTTAAATATCATTAATTACTTGAATATGATACTGTAATAGAAATCTTCATTTAATATTTAATGTTCATCTATAATTAATGATTATATTTAGTATTTAATTTTTAATGTTCATCAAGCCAAATATTGTAAGGCTTAATCTTTAGAGCTTAGGCAGGAACTAGACGCTATGCGTCCTTGTTTAACTAGCAATTGGGTATTTATGGGCCGACAACGAATAGTCAATAGGTTCCATGTGAAAGGGGGAAATAATGAAAGTTGTGTAAGCAGTGAATTTAGAAAGTTGTGTTCAAGTATTGACTCAGAGTATTGACAAGGAAGTTGTCTTGAAGTATTGATAGGGTGTCGGACAATAGGGGTTATAGAGACAGAGAAGTGGTCGTGTAATCCGACAATTTTAAAAATTGTCAATGCAACAGAAGTTGAAGTACCGGAAACATAGGATGAGTGGCTGTGTGAAGAGAAGGGTGGAAAAAAAGTGCAGCAGTCGATTAAATTGTTTGGTCGATTTTGAAATATTTATACTTTTCAAGAATGTGTTGGTTGAGGGGTTAATTTCAACGTGACGATTTAATCACATTTGTGGCAAAGGTCATGTAATCAAACAATTTTAAAATTTGTTTAGCAAACATCTTTTTTCAATATAGCGAACTTCTAATTTTGACGGATAGTGTGTCATCGAGGGTGATAATTAATGGCATTCATGGCATAGGTCGTCTAATCGGACAATTTACAAAGTTGTTTAGCAAATATCTTTGTCAACATAGAGAAAGTTCAATTTTTGAGGGATAGCCAGACATCAAGGGTAATAAGTAAGGTATTTTTGGTGTGGCGTGGCAACGGTTTATTTGCATTAATTTAGAAAGTTGGTTAGCAAACATCTTTGTCAATATAGTGAAAGTTTCAATTTTGACGGATAGTCTAATATCAAGGGTAACAATTACAATATTTTGGGGGTGTTATGGCACATGCTTGTTGGATGCATTTTAAATATGTTTACATGATTTTTAAATATTTACATTTTACCAAAAATCTGTTCGTTGGGGGGTTAATTTGAAAGGTGAAGAGAACACAGAATATTTATTATTTGATATGGTAAATTGCATAGCGGTGTCGAAGAAGTGAAAATGCAGGACAGGATAATGTTAATTACTTTTTGATAGCATTTGGAATCTATAGGCACGACAAGTTTTCGTGTAGGCGATTCCGACGAAATTAAGTTTTTGTGTCGCAAAGCAATCTTTTGTCTTTCAATTGCAAAAGTAAAGGAGGGTGTAGAAACATTAAGTTTAAGCATTTAGGGTATGATCATCTTAATGGTTTAGAATGCATAGGTAGTGAAATAGGTGATACAAAATTGAGTTATGTGGATCTGAATGAATTTTGGGCAAATGTAGAACATCCTAAACACCATAGTATCACAAAAAAATTGGTAAAGAGTGGATTAATTGAAGCGGTGGGATTCTCGATAGTTGTACAATGTATGGAGTTGGTAATGGGGTGCATAAATAGATATGAGCCCAACACAAGGACAATCAAAACACATGACATGGTCGAGTTGTAGTCAGTCTGGACTGGGCAAATATTAAAAGCTTCTTTTGTCTCCTTAAGAGGGGTCAATATGTCCAATGGAATTTTGTGTTATCACAATGCGAGTTTCACAACAAAAATAGAATGTACAAAAATATAATTGCCACATAATGGTTTTCACCCCCAAGGACATGACAATGACAATTACCTTATATAATATATATAAGAGTTTTATTAAACTGAAAATTGTCGACATTGTTGTTTTTTTACATAGGCTTACAAGTGATGAAGATACCCTAAACCTAGATGGGTGGATGTTTTTCTTTCTTCAAGTAATTTGCGGGAGTTAGATTACCTGGACTGGGCTGGTTTGATTAGTGATCGTTTGCATGAGATGGTCACTCAGTTCCCATTAAATAAGTTTTTTTATATGTCATCATACTTGGTGTATTTCTAGCATGTACACAACATTGGGCGGGCCTAGATTATGTTAAAAACTTTGAAGAAGATATGCACATATATGAGTTTTATCCAAGCCTCCAATTGCAAAACAGTTATTGAAATTATAGGAGAGTGAATGACACATTTACAATGAAGTCGGTAAGAGAAATGTGGGGTCACCCAAAATTAAGAATTTCTTGTGAGGTTGTTGCTAGGATACAAACTTATGGCAGTTTCTTCTTACAATTTCCAACATTTGCATATCTTAGAATCGGAGGTTTTGATGACTTCCCTTGGAAATTGCCCAAGTATGTTGATAACGAGATTAATATTGTTAAATTATGTAGACAAATATGTGAAGTAAATAAAAGGTGTAGTGAAAAGGGAAAGATATGTATACAATTTCCAATTTATTTGGGAATATATAGGTGTGAATCATTAAACTCAAATGCTTTAAATATGCTTAAAGAAATAGATAAATATAAAATGGATACTTATACCGTTTTGAGTTTGTATTTTGATCGAAAAAACTTTGTGAAGAATACTTTGTTTTTGGGATGTTCTTACGATCATGTCCCATAGTTAGAAGACTTTTGGGTAGATTGTGAGTTTGAACTTGAAGTTATAAAGAGGAGCTAGTCAAGAATGACAGTAAAGCAAGTTGTTGATTACTACCTCCTTATTGATGTAAGTGGCATTACAGACAATGAGTGTGCTATAGTAGTACAAAAATATAAAGGCAACCACTAGAAGTGATTGATTAGAATGCACCAGAAGAAGATAATTTGGATAGTAAAACAATGGTGATAGTTAGGAGAACTAAAAAGTGGATGGTGGGGAAGAAAGACAATGGTGAAAAGTGTCCATATCCAGAAACAACCAAATGCCTAGAAGATGGTGGCCTTATAAAATAAAATTTGTTTGGTGTAGTCACTAATTTAGAGACCCTTATTTCAAACAATGTAGAGTCTTTACATAATATTGATTACATCCTTCCAATAAAGAGGAGCCAATTTTTAATTCTGATGCAGGACAAAGTTCTAGTGGAATGGAAGCACTTGGAGATGGAGGTAATATTTCAAACATGTGTTTCAATTCCTCGCATTTATTCATGGTCAGCGATTCTGTTAGTTCCCCTCCATGGTTTAAAGTTTCTTCTATTTTTCTTAATGTTACTTTTGCGCTTACAAGCCATGATTATTTGGCATTGCAATATTAACTTTGTAATGCTAAATACAACATGTATTTGCACTGGAAGTATAGAGGAATGAATTCATACAGTTGGCAGATGCAGTAAAGATGAAGATTGATGAGAAAATTGTGTTATGAATCAATACTTATTTCATGTTTTTAACTTCTTTGTTTAAGTGGTTCCTAACCGTATAACAACAGGCTCTAGGGAGTCATTTATGTCATTTTTTAAGAGGTCTTTTAAATTTCATTTGAAAAGGGCCCTTTACAGGATATGTTTATTGTTACGAATAGATATTATCATATTCCAATATCATGGAGGGGAACTAGCAATGCACTCCATCTTGTGTATCTCGAGGTGCATTTTTTTTCTCTATCTAGTCAGGTTGTAAGATGGTTGTATATTCTTGGTATCTTGTGATAACTGGTGTGAGTGACTTTACATCAAATAGTTCAGTTATGTTTATCCTTATTTTGTAGCTACCTAGCTTCTGGTGCCTTTGCATAAGAACAGGGTGGATATTATGGACTTGATTGTTGAATCTTGGAACCTAATTTTCCAAGTTAATCTTTTTTTGCAGTATTTTTTCATTCAATTCTTTGATACATAGCCTTGCACACATTTTGGCTTTGAAACTTTCAGATGCATTGGTACTCTCACACAATTTATTCCCTTCAAACAATTTTTTGTCGAGTATCGAGGGTTTCCTTAGAGGCATTAAAGGTCATGTCAAAAATTCAATAGATTTGATCTTATTTAGGTATCTAATTCTTCTATTAAAAAGCACTTTCATTCAAGTATATCTATCTACATCACACATTCAATATCATTTACTTTACTTGTGATTCCTTCATGAATTAAAATGTCTTCAGGTATTTTTTTAAACATCTTGCAAATCAACAACCAGTCTTGACAAACTCTTGTGTTCTATTTTCACAGTTTGTAGGGTGTTGTTCTAGAGCTTCATCTTTTCCCAAATGTTAGCGATCATTTTCACACTTTCCTCAATGCATGATGACCCATCCAAGATTAGTTTCTCATCCCATCGATCCACTAGTAAGGTGACCATTTTATTTCTCTTGATTTTATTTATCATATTAGGTCCAAGGCCTGCATTTGAAATATTTATATTTTGATTGAGAGATTGATCATTGATTTGGAGGGTAGATTGGATAAAAGAAAGCAAGATTTTCACCTATTTTTCTAGCATTATGTTCTTTTTGTGCTCCACTTTGACCCCTTTTTTCTAGTGTATCCACAACTATTTCCATGTAATAAATATCACCTTCAACAGTAGGTAGGCCCATATCCACTTTATTTAAGGTGAAAACTTGATTTGTGAGGTCTTGTTCGCTTTTGTGATCCCCAAAAATGTACTATCCAAATTTTGGTCGAAAACCATTCTAGAGATTTTGTAGGATTTGTTTATCTGAGGAACATCCTCAAAAAACATGGTGACGGTCTCCACTTTTATGTCCACTAGTGAACTATATCTCTCTTACATTTTGATGGCCTTTACTACCCAAGAGGGATAGGTAATGCCATGGTATTTAGAAGAATTGAGAACAATATCGGTAGGAAGTGGGATTGGGGATTCCATAGAATTACAATCAGTTTGCAAAAACAATTGGGAGCTATGAAACAATGTGTCTGGAAGGTTGTGTCGATTTATTTTTTGAGAGATAACGGACTGGTTTTATTTCTTACCTTCAATAATACTTATCAAGTCGTCAGCACGAACAAAAATAGGAATAAAACTTACTTGATGTGCCTTTGTGTTCATAGATGTAGTGACATCTTGTTGAATGATGAAATCGTTCTTCGTACTTTGATCTGGTTGGTTGTCATCGACTCCACATTGAAATACTTTCCTTGGGTGTGGAGGATGAAATGGTTATGGTTTGTGAAGGATTAGAAGTCTCAAATGTGTTGTGGTGTGAACTTGTTGTATGTTTTTGCACCAATGAATTAGCACATTCTTCTATTGTTTTGTATCTATCTTCTCATTCTAGCTATTACAAGAGAAATTCTTTGTGTTATACATGTTCTATCTTTCTCCAACCATGACAGTTCTGAAAGTCCTACAAGTGGAATATTTTCACAACAAGTATCCATGAAATTATAACCATCATCGATCAATTCCCCAGAATAAATAGAGGTTCAAATTCCCTAACTTGAGTAGGAGTCATTCTCATGGAATCTCTTTTTTGTACCTCATCGGCATCTTTACAATCCTCCTAATAATCTTCAAATTGTGTCGTATGCAAATATGATGCGCCTTTGGAAACATTTCTACATATAAAACCCTTTGTTATCGAAATGACTTCTTGGCCATATGAATTGCAAATGAAATTTTGATAAAATCATTTCTGGCATCCTTACAACATCATTGCTCTTGCAAAAAAAGTGTGTGAGTGATGTGGGGAAAATGTAACCCGTGTTCATTTCATCAACACATTTTACATTAACATTCACCGTCTAACGACACACTTATAAGAATATGAAATAATTAGAGACATATTTGGGTAATTTACAGGGGGTATTTTCAAAAACCCCAATTCTTAAATAAGTGAAGTCATCGAATTGGTTAAAATATCTGTCATATCGTATTACAAGTGTGACGAGAGCCTTTTCTCTAGCGATCCTTCAAACTTTATAATTAAAAACCTAGAGAAAGAAGTCATTGATAAGGTGATAGGTATTCATTCTAATTTTCTTCTGCACTGGTGGAAAATACTCATAAAGAGGGGTAGATGAATCAGGAAGTTCTAGGGTTTGCAAACTGATCCAGGCTCTCTATCTTCTAGCAAGAATGTACACCAAGAGGAAACACGTGAAAAGAGTTTGTGTGCCTGTACCTTGACAACTAGTCATGCATATTATGGCTTATCAGGGCTTCCCAGTCAGTGTATTGATTATCAGTAAACATAATTATCAGACATTCACACATCCATGGAGAAAATTATTTTTCTTGAGAACTATAGACAACATGATGTAACAAGATAATAACATTAGCTATCTCCTATTTGAATTGGTCTCTTACAAAGATGGATGAGAGGTCTGAGTTGTCCTTAAATTTTGTTTTCTAACATTCCATTTGAATTTGACATAAACACCAATGTTTTCTATCATTAAAATAATCTCATCCCCCAATAATAGATATGTTAACAAGTAACTCATGATCTGGCAACTTGAGAGCTTAGGACACAACTTGAGGGTCAATTTTTCCAATAATAGAGCCATTTGAGGTACGAATTTCATGTCATTCAGAGCAATAGTTTGTGGCATGATGAATAATCAATTCAAGGCAAGGCATGGCCTTAGAAAAAGCCCCACCTTTTAGAAGGCCACTTTTGACTAATTTCTTGGAAATCTATGAAAATGATTCTTATATCACTCTTTTGAGAATCTTGACAAGAGTGGCATCTCTTAAACAGGTATCAAACACATTGGCTAGGTTTTATGGAAAATGACTGACATGATGCAAACCAAGGCATCCAATTCATGTGAAACAACACTACTTAGATAAAACCCTAGAAATGTGCTTGACAAGGAAAAATCAAGTAGGAAATTTATGGTGAATTTGTTTAGTAAATTCAATGGGGTAATCGTTAAATTTATCATAGTGAGAAATTGCTTGATAGAGGATTACTATTAATGATACTTTAAGATTAAATGCAAATAAATATCAAAGGATGACCTAGTTTTGTAAGTGTCTCCAATTTTTTCTTGGTTGGTGCTAGTTTAAATCTTTGCCTTTCTAAAATAGCTTTTAAATGACTCGCAATGCCCAGGATCAAAAGCCAAAACTAAAACCAACAGTTGGAGAGATCTATGTTAAACAGATGGTCTTCCTCTAAATTTTAAAGGTACAATTCCCTCTTATGATTTAATTTTGATTTTATGGGTATGCTTTTAACCAAAAATAAGAAAAAGGCAAATTAACATCTGAGCATAACTATACTGTAGATGCAATGAAAGATTTCAGGCAATATTTGAAAGGAGATGATTTGACACAAAGTTCAATTCACCCACGATGTAATATGAAAGGATAGGGGAAGAATCTTCCTCAACATAGAACACAAAGTTTTCGATATGAAAGCATGATAACCATTTTGAGTAGGAAAATATCATATAATATTGTCATAACACAAAGCTTATTTCATAATAAGGAAGAATATAGAAAATACACAGCTTTGAACACATGCATTCCCATTCAAGATAATTGCAAAGAAATTCATGACACAAAGTTCAATTTATTTCCACTACCAAAAATAGCTACATTTCCAAATTTATTCTTCTATCCTCTACTTCTTTATTATCCTTTTCCCCCCAAAAAGAAGAAGTCCCCCATTTTCTTGTCCTCGCAAAGGCCTATATATAAAAAAATAGCTAAAATTGTTTCAATTACGAAAGTAACGGTCTTGAAAATGACTTGTATCAAGAAAGGAATTTTAAAATGGAAACAATTTTACCAAACCAAAAATTACTATGGTTCCATGCATACTAAAATAAGGTAAATCATCATTCCTAGAGTGTAGGAGCCCATTCAACTTCCAACCGAATTTCCATAAAAATTTGATGAAACTCAACATTCACTTCTTCTTCCTCCAGGATAAAGATGTCTCTGCGATTTTATGCATAAGTGGTCTTTTCCCTCCATGCCACATGATGTAAGTCAAATATTATATCCATTTGATTTGACTCAAGCCAATTCAAATTTAGTTGTACCACAGGCACAAGTTTCTTGTTCCACTCTTCTGCAATCCTTGGAAGTACCATTATGAGGAGGACTGGTTGATCATTTCTAGAAAGGAATGAACTCAAAAACACCACCACCTTTTTTGATAAATAAGCTTTTAAACTCATTTAATTTTGATAGCAGATGATAGTAATTATCATTTGGAAAAATGTGTTACCACCTCAATAAATTCATTCTATTACACTTTAGCTTTTAAGGAATTGTACCATGTCATATTTGAAGAGATTTGAATGAAAAGACGATCCTTACAACTTGGTCAGGAGTAAATGGAATTACTGCCTTAAACATATTGGAGGATCAGATGATTTTTGAACTTGAGCACCTTTACACATTCGACAATCTAGATGAAAAGGCTCAACATCCTGATAATGTTAGGGGATCACAATAAACTGGAGCTCTGGAACTCGGTTCAAATCTTCCAAGTGCCTGATAGTATGCTGAGTTGGAGGGTCGCCTAATATAAGAACTGCAGAACAAGATCAAGAATTTTTTATGTTTCTAGACTTTAGTGAAAACCTGATAACCTGGCTTAACATGGGTATTTAAGACTCATGAGTTGTCGATAAGATTATCATTAGTGAGGCAGGTTTGAAGGTTCAAAATTGGTGGGTTTAAAACTTAGGGTAACAACTGGAAAGACATAAATCATTGTCTGTGGGGTGTTCTGTAAAAATAATAAGGTTTTGAAGGAGCGACAACATTTAAAAAGGCAACGTTAAATTTTGTTGCTTTTTCACCGCGCAAATGCTTTCATTAATTTTGAAAAATTGTAGTAACCCACTTACATATATTTCCAGATCCATGTTATCATTAATAAATTAAGAAAACAAGTTGTTTGTAATAACTGCACCTCAAAAATTGAGAAATAGTCTAGAGTCAAAAAATTGATAGTTTTTAGTTTTCATCGGTGATGCAAAGGAAGGATCCAAAAAGTAATAAATTTGTTGATTTAGAAACAATAAACATTAAGACATATCGGATGAGATACCATTTTTCTTGGCTTCTCTTAATTCTCAACAAGTTCACATTCTAAAAAAAAAAATCACTGCACTAATAATAAGCATGTAAAATCATACATTTGTGGTGTTATTTAATCTAATGTATTACGATGTTAGTCAATACTTGAATTCTCGCTCAATTCAAAAAGATGTTTGGTGAACAACTTTATAAAAATTATCTAATTACATGATTGGTTGTCAATGTGTATAATGCTTATTGTCGGACTATCGCTCAATCCTTAAACTTTCACTCAATCAACATAGTTCATTAATTGAGAACTTTCTAAATTGTCACATTCATTGTAATAATTATACATAAAAATTAATTTTACTTTGTAACAATGGCCAAGAACTAATGTCTTGAATACTTATATATTAAACTTAATTTATAATATCATATGCAAAAAGTTTAACAACCATGAAATTACATAGACATTGTATTACAGGGACTGTTTCAAAACTGAAGCAAAACAACAAGTTAGCAACAAACCAAAATTAGGGACTATAGCCTAATACTACATACTCCCCTACTGATCATGGGTTTGTGGTCCCTTTGACCAGCATCTCAAACTGGGATTCAACATAGACAATAATGAATGATACTCAGATTTATAGAAGAGAAACCTAGACATATAGAGTAATCTATACAACAAACAATAATATGATATCCAATTACTTTAACATCCATGAAATTACATGCACATTGTATTTGCTGGTATTACAAACAAAATAAAATATGCATAGTAATGTGTGCATAAAGTTATCATAAACTATGGAATAAATTCCAATATCCAATGACTTTAACATCCATGAAATTACATACATATTGTATTTGCTAGTATTAGAAACAAAATGAAACATGCATAGTAATGCATGTGTAAAATTATTAAAAATATGGAATAAATCCCAATAAAACATAATGGAAATAGTAGACTATACAACATAATAAGCATTAACAATGCCTGAGCCATAACAAAAAGTTTATGATCATTGTAATTGCATAAACATTTGTTTCATTAGCAGTTATCTTTCAGAGGGACTGGTTGAAAACCGAAGTGAAACAATAAGTTAACAATAAACCAAAATGGCATACTACAACCTAATACTATATCTTCGCCCGCGGATCAGGAATTTCTATTCCCTCTAACCATCATCACAAACTAGACATCCAACATTTTGGCAGCTTCATTTACATTTCTAGGCCAAAGTAGTCAATCTAGAAAGGATATCTTCTTGTCAATCATCAAAAAATCTGAGATTAGGCTGAATTAAAGGAGAAACACCATTTCCTTAGAAAACCATCATACTAATGCAAAATAGCTATGAGGGGTACAAAGCAAGTCAATTATCTCTAGGCACAAGGTTCCTTGCCTAAATTAATTGCCTCTCAAGTAGAAGATTGTGAACCTCTGCTTGTCACTCCTCTTGTTCCAAAACAAAAATTAAATTATCCTTTTATACTTGGTTTATCTCACCTTTTCTCGTCATACAACAATACCCAATTGATGTCTTCCCTCTCTCTTGAACCCAATTCAAATAAGGTTGTACCAATGGAAGTGCATCTTCAATACAAAGCACCATAATATGTTATAGATATGAGAAAACCTATCTCAAATATGGATTCTAGTGAATCTATAAGGGAAATAATTACAATACATAAATTTCTAATTGTGTAACAATGTCGTCATTATGCCAATCTACATGTTGATCGACAAAGTTACGTAGGGGAAATAAATTGAGCAATATCGCCACCTTTTATCTATGTATTAATTGTGTCATTCATTGAATATCGACAGTGATGAGTCACGTCACTTTCTATAATAAAAAATTTATGTCAATACCCGGGTATACTTGTACCGGCTGATGTATCATCAAAAGTGTGTAGTTGTTGTGTACAAAAAAGTATTGGTTTTAAAAAGGATGAAAGTTCACTATTTATTTGCAAAATTATCTACACAACCATACAAGCTTTCAAAATCTAATTTGTCAGGAAGGGAAACGTACTTTTACAGTGTCCCAATAACTTTATATCTCAAAAGATTAAATATTTGATACAATTGAAACATCGATAAAAAGTATCCATTAATTCGGTCATTTAATAGCTTTTTAATAGAGGCATACAATTCATGCAAGTAAAGAGAGAAATATTATTTAATATTTAAAAAATTATCATTATAAAAAATAAGAATGTACCTAACATAGGGAAAATGGGAACTATTCAATTCAACATGTATTTAGGTTCAAAAAGTAGGCAGGTAGAAAAGTCAAGGGTATTCATGATGCAAACCCGTCAACAAGGACTTGATCATAAAATGCAGATGAAAAGAATTTGTCGCTATTATGACATACTATTTCCTCACAAACACGTAATCATTTTATAAAATCGATTCTTAAACACTTAATAATTCATATTAACATGAAACAATTTTTATTATTCATAGCAAATTATTGCATATTCTGCAGGCAAAATATAGTAAATTGAATATAAATGGCTTTAACAAATGTAATAGATACTCAGCTCTCAGAGATAGTTGTTAATGTAATCTCATCAAGAGTCCAATATTAGCGGATTCTTCAAAATTAATGTCTTGGACATACCTGTGCATATGCAAAACATGAACAACCAACGTTGAGGAAAATTGTACATATGAACAAATCTAAATCAATGGATAAACATTGTTGAAAAGGGCTAATACCAAGATTGCATAATTAATAGTTGCAAGTTCACTTATTCCTCTTTAATTTTGACAATAGTCCTTTACTAAAGTAAGCAGCTAGAGGGAAATGAAAATGCAATTATATAGTTATTAGATGTCTTTGGAGAGGATGAATACACAACAAGCAAGTCGGACGATAATTGTTCTACCTGCATCTCTTCTTGCTTTCCCATAGCTGTGTATTTATTGGTGTTTAGTTTTCAATACCTTTCAAAAGAGAAGGGTGGCTATATCTTAAGGCTTTCAATGGATTTCCTTTCATTTTTATCAATATTAACAGTTGCTTTGTTTAATGTAAGTCCTTAATATTTGTGTATTGTAATACCCCATGCCATAATTAATGGGAGTTATCTCTGATTTCCCCTCGTGACTAGAATAAGGGGAACATTATTTGGATTGTATACATCCCACGTTAGTCCTATATAATTAAGAAATTCAATAACAACATAACTTGGGAGATCTCGTGGTGAGGAATCTAAATTATACACAATAGCTTTTATTTATCTAAGCGATCCATTTACAAGACCTGTTTCTATCGATAGATTTTTTATTAGCAAGACTTATTGTCCTATGCATAGCAAAAATTCTCATTGTAGTTGTTCATCTTCATCACAATCAGCTGTGATTTATCTACATTTTGAGAACAACTAATGACAATTGGAAGATTCTGTCGCATAAGCATTTTTCTATTGTATAGTCAAGCTCATCATCATTAGAAAATAAATGGGTGGCTAGATCAAAATCTTATATTTGTTTAGGAGTTAACATTTTATTCATTTGTCTCATGAGAATCTCCCAAAAATCTTGAAATTCATTTGCATTTCTTCATTTATGCAAAATGTGACAAAACATTTTTGTTGGGAATCACTTTGTCCTTGTTAACAGAAAACAATATCTTGTGTTATTATAACAACAAAACTTTGCCAGAGAACGAGAGCTATAGAATGTGATGTGTAGAGAGGCTTTTCCATCACTGATGGAAAATGCCCTAGATCACCTACAAGAATAATGGAGACCCCTCTGAAAGCTAGATGTTGTGTTGTCAGTAAATGCCTCACGCAACTGATTTTCTATCTTTAACAACAATTTTGGTGTTAGGAAGCTCATTTCATCTATTAATATGTATTTTACATGTTTAAAATCTTCTTGTAATGTTGTTAAGGATTGAACTTACAAATGTGTCATTACGTTTATAGGTAATCAAAGAGATGCATGAATCGTTATGGTTTGTTTATTATAAGCTAAAACACTCGTAGGTGCAAGTGCAAGCAAAGGTTTTTTATCATTAGTTGTTGTCATTTTTATAAATTTTCTAATATACTGTATTAAGTATAATATCCTAGTTCCTATGGTCCCTTGAATAACCATACATAGAGGATCCTTTTCTAGGACATCCCTATAATGGTCAATAATAATGTTAAGTGCAAGTTGTTGTCTGGGAGCAAGTTGGTAATTGATGTGTGTATTAATTGAATGATAAAAAAAAGTCTACTATTTCCCAACCTAGCTTTGGATATAAAGTGCACAACATGTTCATCTAATATATCAGGAGCAGTTCTTCTATTCCATGGATAATTAAGATCAAAATCTTCTCTCACTAAAACCTCAAAATCACTTATATTAAATTTAGTAGTAGCACCCATCAGGGATAGCCATTCACATTCATATAACTTTGTCCCATTTTCATATTGATCATTATCATCACTCGCATTATTTTCTTCCATTGTTGCGACATTTGGAAATCTATTGATATGCCAATGAAAGTAATTTGTGCCTTGTAGTATTTTCTAGTTTTTTATTGTATCGTGTTTTGTGTTGCCTATATTTGTCAAAATATTGCGGAAAGATTTGTACAATAATAAATCACTATAATAAAAAGCCTCAAAGTTATGGCTATTTTCATCTAAAATATTGTGGAATTGTGGATAAACATTAACAATTGTATTTTTTTTTTTCCACTTATTATTCCCGCATCAAGGGCTAAATCAATACAACTAAGTGGATTCAATGAGAGATAGAAACTCCAGCTATGTTGGTCATTGCATATATAAATGGATGTAAACTTATCAATCTCCTCTTCATTTATTGATTTACTTATCTAACGGAGAAGCTTTTTACCAACATTCAAGGAAATGAAATTTTGACTGCAAATCACAAGGAGTAATTTATGCAACATATGGCATGCCTCCTATACTCCAATGTCACGATCAACAATAAATATCATCATGAATTTCTAATATTTTAGCAATGAATTATCATTAGTTATCCTCACACGTGTCAATCTGTTTAATATTATAGTGTATCTCTCTAATCTCTTCTCTGACTTTGTTGCATATTTTGAAATGTATTTGAGGACAACTCTCTTGGAAACAACTAATTGACAATCAACATTATCTCTCCATATTGTAAGAATTTGAGGAATATGAATATTAATTTAGTCATCATTTCTTGTGGGCTTGTAGGATACATTTTGATCATTTGTCGCATGTTATGCTAGAGATTTATTATTCCAACCATAGTGCCTTGTACCTACATTCAACGCTTGTCCTTTTTTTGCTCGAGAATGTATATTTTGTGCATTTGGTATGTCATTGCATAGTATTTACTATTTGTTCATGATCAAAGAGGCACTCCATTAACATTATCGGAGCATTCTAGAGCACACACAGATTATCTTCTCTACTAGAATGGAATTGGTTAGCTCTATCAGTGTGGGAAGGTAGATTCCAAGCTAAAACATATTTATCATAGTAACTTTTAGCTTTTCGAGAACATTTGGAAGCCATATCAAACCATGGATATGAGGTGAACCTTAATGCTACCATTCATATCTATACCAACAATCTATTGCATGCAATAGATTTACAAAGACTTCTTCATGAAACATTGTAAATCTTTGATGAAGATAAAATGAAATTATATGTGGATTTTCCATAACATATGTACAAAATACTTTCTCAAATTTTGGGAACTTCCTTTATAATTGCATGGAAATAAATTTCTCACATTAGAGAATTTTATATAAATCGAGCTTAGTGCGAAGAATAATGTTGGGGTCCCTAATTCATGCACCATGGCTATCAAGTTCATTAGTGATTTCTTCCAATACGGTCTTATTCTCTACAATGAGGCTCCAAAGTGCATAAGTTAGTTTTCCAGCTGACTACCAGGAACATTTTCAAGGTGCTACCATAGGGAATCTAAGTTTTATGGTATTTTATCATGAAAATTCACTTTCATGAACATTTCCACTGTTTATTGAATATGATGTCTCATAGTCACATTGCAGATAAAATACTAAAAGCACACATGTTTCCCAAACTTATGGTCATGGAACTGTAGCAAATGCAAAACACATTCGTGTATTTCTATCTCTTTGTGTCTATGTTGTAGAGGAAGTGTAGCACCATTTCATAATAACATATTGAATGCCATATATAATAGGCCCTCTATGTTATATTCATTTATTGGCATGTTATTAATTTCAGGCCATGGAATGACATGCAAATTATTTTTCTTTATACATAAAATATCTTTTATGGTTTCTAATTCATGTTTTTTATTGGGTAGCTTGGGTACAAATGATGAATAATTAACAAAATCTTTCTCCTCGTCATACTTTTTGGTAATTTTAATTTCAGTGATTGTATTGTTGGAATCAGAGGCCACATCATGCAATAAAGTTGATATGTTTGTGGTTCTCATAGGCAAAACATTAATTGTATCCATGTCAATACTAACATCCCTATAATATGGATCAATATCATTTTTGTATCACAATGCATGTAGAACATTTTGTCTATTTACATAACAATTGTAACTCCTCCCCTCCATATTTTGCCTTCGAAGAAGGCCAATATCAAGCATTTCTAAATGTTGAGGCAAAACACAAGTAATACTTGATATATCCAATAGAAAACTTATTATATGCTCAAAATATTTATACTGATCACCTCTTGCATGGGTAACTTGCAAAACTGGGCCGACTCTAGCTATAATCATCTCTTCTACTTGGGTCAGTTTCTTTAGAACACTTAGTTGTTCACCTAGATCTAACCTATTTGTTGTAGAGAAACAATACATACCTTTTTCAGCAAAATATCTACAATATATGATGTCCTGAATATTCATTTGAATGCACATTTTAGTATAAGTGTCTTTGCATATCTTGCATGTTTTAATATTAGCCAACGCCTCAATTTGGCATTAGAATTCTTTCATGGAAAGAAAACACTTAGTTATTAAAATATCTTTGTGAGAGACAACCTAGGCTCTAGATCCAAGATCCCCATCTATAGACATCAATGAATTGACAACACCATTTCCTTCAAAGTGTCTTAATTATTGGTCGGCAAAATGTACAGATTATATTTCTATTATTTGCATTGTTGTTCCTGTACATCTCTACATTGTTTTATTTAATCATCGGATACGTCAGATGTCCTATATGTCTTCCTTGTACACAATACAATATAAACAACTGTATTTATTTATTTGAACCTGTGCATATTTTTCTTTATAAGTGTGTTGAAGTGTAGTTTCTTTTATTTTCACTACTTTTTCTACAGATTGCTCTATTCTTTTATTTAACCATTGAAGATGGTGTCTAGTAGATATTTCATCCTTGTGCCACCTCTAGTACAATCAACTCTATTCTCTACCACTGATCATTTCCATCACTATATTTTCCCCTAGGTTCTAAAATCAAAGTGTTCAAGTCAATTAAAAACTCATATTTGCAAGTTCTCAAATTTATCAACACACATGGTCGAGTTAATGATGATCCATTGAATTCTCAAACCATACGGACAATGACAACAAATGTCCATTTATTTTCCAATGAAAAATATGACAAGAACAAGAGCTAAGAAATTTCCTTGCATTCATATAATCTTCATCTTGGTGACTTGTAAAACCTTGAAAGTGAAAGGTACAAGAAAGTTGTAAAAGTTGTTAATTATTTGAAATATAAAACAACATACATTCATACCTATATAATAGAGAAGGATATTTGAAGCGATAATTGACAAGGTTCTACTTTTTTTCCACCCATTGACTACAGATAGTTGTAAGAGAAAAAAGTTGCTTCTAACAAACATTAAAGTGGTTATGATTTTCTATTATCTAATGACTACTTAGACATAAAGTTCTAAAAATGCTTTCATGTTCAAACCAACGCTTGACTGAAATAATGTTCAAAACTACCATTATTTTCCAAACAACATGCAATTTCATTCATTTTATATATCTTGCACATGTATTCAAATTTTTGGTTTGCATTCGGCTCAAGCGTCATTTTCATAATAGTAACGAGAACAAAGGTTTTGATTTTTTGTGACCTTTCAATACAAAAACACAAATTCCTCAAACAACTTTCGTAATGCAACCACCAATTAACTAAAAAATACCGTTGAAAACTAACATTATTTCACAAATAATGTAACGATTTAGTCATTTTATTAACTTTATACACTTATTAAAATTTTACATTTGTTAGAATCCACACACCACCAATTTTCATGGGACCCACTGATTACTTAGAGATAATGTTCTAAAAGTGCTTTCCTATTTCGACCAACGTTTGACTTAAAAGACCATTGAAAACTACCATTATTTCCAAAATTACATGTTGTTTCACTCATTTTATTAACCTTGCACATGTATTCAAATTTTTTATTTGTAATGGCCTCAAGCGCCGTTTTCAGAATACCAAGATAACATCATACAATACCTATGTCACATAAGGACATTTTTAATGAAAAGAACAAAGGTGTTGATTTCATACAACCTAGCGACTACAAAAAACATAAAGTCCTCAAACTATTTTCGTAATGTGACCACCACTTAACTATAAAAAAACCATTGGAAACTTGTATTCTTTTTGAGTCAAAAGGCTGTTGAAAACTACCATTATTTCCAAAAAAACATGACGTTTCTCTCATTTTATTAACTTTGCACATGTGGTCAAATTTTTTATTTATATTCGCCTCAAGTGTCATTCTCAAAATAGAGGGATTACATCATACAATACCTATGTAACACAAGGATATTTTTAATGAAGAGAATAAAGGTGTTGATTTTTTGCGACCTACCGACTACAAAAAACACAAAGTCCTCAAACTAGTCTTGCAATACAAGCACCATTTAAGTAAAAAATACAGTTGGGAACTTGCATTATTTTGCAAACAATATAATGATTCAGTCGTTTCATTAACTTTGGACACGTATTAAAATTTTGCATTTGCTAGAATCGACAGTATGATCATTTTTAGAATAATAACACTATACATAGGATGATAATTGTTTCTTATCCTAGCAACTACATGCACACAACTATTTCAAATGTCTAATAACTAAATCATCGAATCAAAATCCTACATTTACACAACAATCTCAATTGCAGATGAACATAGAATTTTTGTACAACCAAAGTAACTTAAAGATGCAACAAAGTTCTAAATGTTCTTTCAGGCACCGACTAATGTATCTGAATGTCTCAAAACTACTTGTGGGTCATATGATAGGCACAAAGTTGATTTTTTAACCAAAACATCATCTCTCCTAATTCTCAACTTGAAACTAAATTTCAACCACAATGCAATATATACAAAGAACACAAAGTACTTTGGAGAATATTAAAAAGACAAAGCACACAAACTTTACAATTCATGATAACATTAAACATAACTTGCTTTAATATCCATCTAAAATGTAGCCATCCAAAGTTGTTGCAATTACCATCATCCATTCACTATATATATATATATATATATATATATATTCAAACATAACTGATTGTCTCAACAAACCTCATAATTTTCAAATTAAATAAATAGTCCCCTCTAGGATGTATAACTTTTAATTTATGACATAAAAAGAAAAAATATCATTCATTTCCAAAATCACAGACACAAATTAGATAACCAAGAATTAACCATTGTTTCCATATGTCATTTTGGATATTTTAAAAATTAAAATGTCACACTCCTTGAGTCCACCTTTTATACTCTTGCAATTGTTACTTTCAACCTTGGTTATGAATTATATGAAGCACTATGCATAAATAGAGTAAACACAATAGTATTAAGAAGAATTGAGTCCAAGATTTCTTGTGGAGTTACATCATTTTTGTGTCATATTATAGCATGTATAGCTCCTTAGCATGCCTTTTCATCCATTGAGTTGCAATATCATCAAAAACCACAGCCCAAAGTGCACCGTTGTGATCTTGGAGCTTCAAATGTAGGTTGTATCTGTAGTTACACTCAATAATTTCCACCCCACATCTAGTACAAAACCATGTACCATTAGGATTATGATGGCCCTTTTTTTTTACCTTCTTTGTGTTAGGCCCAAAAGGAGGCAAGCACAACTCAGGCGGGGAGGGTGAATCAATTGTACACACATAATGCTTTTAATTTCACTTTAGTCACTTAGACTTGGAAGATAAACAATAATGCAAGATCCACAACTGACGCAATCAAGGTAGGAGAATCCCTAAAGGAGATGTCCAAACCTTGTAGCTATAGACTACACAATGGAAATAACAAAAAAACATAGAGAACAACAAGATTCTAAAGCCAAGTAATGACTATACCAATCAAAGTTTCATCATACATGTCAGGTTGTAAGGCCTTCCCAATTTTGGCCACATACAATGAAAAACCAAACTCAGATCTAAACCTAGACTTATCTAAGCCCTTAGGCTATCAAAAATCTAGTCTCTCTATACTTTGACTTCCCTTCTACCTACCCCTTTAAAATGAGTGTAAGCCCTAAATTTATATACAACATCTAATAGGTTGACTTCAACCAACTTTACATATCCAAAGATTAACGTGTCTGACCAAATCAGCCTAAATCCCAAATAAATGTTTCACAAAGATAGATCCAAAAACCAAGTTGACCAGACATAGATCCTTATAGAAATTCACTCCATTCAGATCCAATGGTAGAAAACATCGATCGCAACCTCCAGCAACCAACTGGTAAGCACAACTGAAGCAACAACATGAAGAACACAACTACCCTGCTAAGGAATTTGTCATAACTCATGTGTGACAACTCCAAACAAGTTGCAATCATAGGAACAAATTCCACATGACCTCCCAAACACCATATCATGATCGCAATGTCCAGAGATGTGAGCAACTCGACTGAGACATCAGACACACCAACAGGTGACCAGGAATAGAAAACCTTATTGTAGCTGGTTACAAGGTACTCATCAACCCAATGAAGAATCAATAATATCTCACAAACCACTTCACCTAGAGAAGTGTGAGCATAGACATAGAATCTATGGACAACCAAGAACAAACCCTTTTCACTGCTCTTGCCCAAGATCTCCACAAATCAACTGCTCTTAGAATATTTGCAAACTGCCTTGAAACAAATAACTTCTTCAATCTTGAAGGGAATAACTCCAAGATCATGCAAGATCTCCAAGAACCCTAGATGCTCCTACAATAGACACCCAGGGTAAATTGAAAAGTGTGCCCCACACTTAGGTGCCATAAGAAAACCAAAACTCATCCTTATCTTAACCTTCGGTTTCCAAATGAAGTAGCACATAAGAATCATGCCTTCTCTGATCTGATCTCCACAACCTTTGCACTAAAACAATCCAACCAACAAATCCACAAACAAAACTAAACTGATCAGAAACATCTAAATACAACACAAGATTTGCACTCTTCTTCACAAACCCACTTATTATTATCATCCACTCATCACACAACTGGACATACTCTGACATCAGTCCATCAACAATAAGAAAATTAGGAACTTCACTAAATCCTCCACCTTTATCTTTCAACCAGTCATCAGTCTCTATCACCAGAAACTCTATCTTGAGATTGGTATCCATCCTCATGTTCAAACAACTATCTCTATCAAGGAAATACTGCTACTCTTTCCATACCTGTACTGTAACATAAGAAACCACATCCTCTTTCACACAATCAACCCAATTAGTACTCTTAATCATGAAACACATTCCTTCACACCCTATAGACAATTTCTACAACAAATCAATACTCAACTAAAAAATCTCATTCTGCAACTTCCTATCAGCAACATGTTTATCATTACACATGAAAACCCCATCTAAAACAACCTCCTACTCATCAACAAACCCATCAACATCAATGCCTTTACTATTGTTCTCAATAACAATCAACCTTCCAACTGATTCAACTAGGTCATCAAATCCAACCAAAGGAAATTCATTCCCAATTGTATAGTCAGAAAATGGAAGCACTTCCATAGGAGACTGGTTTAGCCTTCTGAGTGAGTGGTTTGGGGTCATGAAAAGCACCTCTGAATGGGTTCCTAATCTTGACATGGCTTCCCCCTGACCTTCCTTTCTAACCTCCATTTCCTGACCTAAATTCTACATTCTAGGTCTCTGACCTGTGATCCTAGGATCTAGGGACAGGGTCGACCTCCTAGGATAGGGTCAACCTTGGCCCTTCCCTAGGACAAGGTTGACCTTGGCCCTGTTCTAGGACAGGGCCAACCTTGACCCTGTCCCAGGGTCCAAATCCTGGGAACTTTTGGTTTTTGGGATGTCGGTCTTCACAAAAAGTCTATTCCTGCTTCCAGGTCGACTATTTCAGGTTCTGAATTGGTTGATTCCTAAATTATATTTAATATAGGTCCTCTCCTAAGGGTAAAGGCTTAAATGATGATTTAATTATCCTATGTAGGCCTCCTTAGAAGATTGTGCCCTAGTTTCATATAAAAGGGAGCTTTC
>MU224692.1:4730941-4792409 GCA_018584345.1 Thuja plicata
GAAAGGAGCATCTTATCTTCCCTTAATCACAATCACAATTGCAATATACAATCAATCAAATTCAAGTAAGTGTAAAGTAGGGTTAAGGAAATCAACACAAATAACAATTAACAATTCAAACCCCCACTTAACCCAAAAAAAAAACTTTTTCATCTTTACACCAACTATGTCAACTAATTTAACCGAAGGAACAATAATAATCTAATTTACCTCAACCTTCACCTCATCAACAACAAGGGATACAAGATGTGCACCATCTTCACCAGACTTATCCTCAACTATCATATGCAAATATGCAACACTAGTAACAATATCCATCTGCAAATTCTTACCAACCACATGTTCATCTTCACATGGAAAAACCCTATTCTTTTCAACAACATTACCCTTAATAGGTAACTCCTCTATAGAAGAAACCTCATTACCAACAAGATTATCAGATCCATCATGAAAACTAACCAGATCTACCTCATCTGCTAAATTTACCTCTTTCTCAACAACAACCCTAAGTTGCCTTTTCCTTATGTGAACAAGCCTTTTCACAGGCCAGACAATCCTATGCCTGATCGAAAAACTCCAATTGTAATATAACTTACAATTCTCTTCCAACTTACTAGAAATTTCCTCAAGTTCTCTTTTCAAGTTTGTTATGAAACTTGTCTTCTTCCAACCGGTCCATCTTTTCCATCATTTGCTTCTCTTTTCTCCCAAGGTGCAACTGCCTTTGATCGATGATTTGATTGCAATATTTTAGCTGCCTCTCAGTCGATGATCTACTAAACATCTTCTCAACCTACCTCAATTTGATGATATGTTCACCACCAAAAGATCGAATCTTTCTCTGATACCACTTGACATAGTCAAGGTAGGAGAATCCCCAAAGGAGATGTCCAAACCTTGTAGCTACAAACTATGCAACATAAATACCAAAGAAATATAGAGAATAACAAGATTTTGAAGTCAAATAGAAACTTTAATAATAAGAGTTTCATCATACATGTCAGGTTGTAAGGCCTTCCCAATTTTGGCCACATACAATGAAAAACCAAGCTCAGATCTAAACCTAGACCTATCCAAGCCCTTAGGCTATCAATCCTCTAGCCTCTCTACTAGGTCTCTCTAGACTTCCACCTCCCTTCTACCTACCCCCTTTAGAATGGGTGCAAGCCCTAAATTTATATACGACATCCAATAGGTCGGCCTCAATGAACTTTATATATACCAAGACAAACATGTCAGACGAGGTTGGCCTAAATCCCAAGTAAATACAACAAATAAAATGTTTCACAAGGATCGATCCAACAACCAAGTCAGCCACACATAGATCCTTCTAAAAAAACACTCCATTCAAATCCAACAGTAGGAAAGACCGATCGCAACCTCTAGCAACCAACCGGTAAGCACAACTGAACCAAAAACATGAAGAACACAACTACCCTGCTAAGGAATCCACCATAACTCATGCGTGACAACTCCAAATGAGTTGCAATCATAGGAAAAACTTCCACATGACCTCCCAAACACCATATCATGATTGCAACATCCAGAGATGACAACAACTCAAGCGAGACATCAAACACACCAACCGGTGACCAGGAACAGAAAACCTTACTGCAACTAGTTACAAGGTACTCAGTAACCCGATGAAGAATCAATAATATCTCACAAACCACTCCACCTAGAGAAGAGTGATCATAGACACAGACTCTATGAACAACCAAGAACAAACCCTTTTCACCACTCCTATCCAAGATCTCCACAGATTGACCGATCTCAAAATATTTTCAAATTGCCTTGAAACAAACAACTTCTTCAATCTTGAAGGGAATAACTCCAAGATCATGCACGCTCTCCAAGAAATCCTAGATGTTCTTGTATCAAAAACATATAGTACAGAACACCAAAAAAAATTCTTGAGCAAACCTGGCTAAGGGAAAACCCTGGTGGGAGTCAAACCCACAAGATGAATGTACTCTGCTAAAAGTACTGCTCGATTAAGAGAAAAATAGAGAACAAAGGATGCAATAACAACCACACACTTATAGTCCAATTTGTAGGCTCATTGCCCAGAGGTCACTGCTCACAATGAAATCACAGATCTAGCCCTTAGTCGAGTTCCCCAATCTATCTCCAATTACAACATGGTGGACATACAATCCATTACAACCAAATTGACAAATTACATCTTCAATGCAAATATAGTTCCAATGAAGTACAAAATCTTCCTTAAATACATAATAAAAATATCAACAATTCTCCTTACTTTTGCACATATCTCTCACACCTCTCACAATTACAAAATGATTTCTCATTTATACCGATTACAAATAATAAGAAACCACTAGGTCGGCTAAGACCTATAATAATAAAAGATATAAACATTATACTTAATCTCCAAAGAAATCCAAATAAAGTTGGATAAGACTTAGATAGGACCCAAATCTTCAACCCTGAACACTATTGTGTGTCACCAAAGAAGCATCAAGAATCACAACACGTTAAATTCCATCAAGTCGTCTAGGACCTAAATGAAGAAAGACCAACATGCTACCAAAAAAAAATCTGATCACCTCAATCAATGTAGACCAAAAACATGATCATCACGTGATCCAAGAACACCAACAAGAATAATGAATACAATCTAGAAAATTCACATCATCTTCAATATGAAATCCAAACTCATCTTTATCTTTGATCAACAAGAACACTAAAATACTGAACTCTATCATAACAAAAGATAACTTTTCATACTCTGAATCATGAACAACACTAGTTGTGAATGCAATGATAAGGCAACATGTAACCACCAGATTTACAACCTATGAAACATCAAATCCAAGACATACCAATCCAAATTCTCATCCACTATACACATGAGTAGTGTAACATCAACAACCAACAACTCGATCATACCTGAATCATACTATCATCCAAACTTTTGCGAACCTCGATAGATCAACTATAGACACCTTTGAACAATACCTCATGATTGCAACTCAAGATCTACAACATATCACCTGAACAAATGAAATCCTCTTCACGTAACATACTGAACACACTATCTGAAACATAAATTAGTATGTTGACATCAATGACAAAACATTAATGTCAGCACACCAAAGTACCAAACTTTGACATGCTCAACAATATTCCCCTTTGGCATTCATGTCAACATGTGAAGTGAAAAATTGACCAATGCACAAAGACATTAATATATCCACCTGATTACTTTGAATATCCAGCTTAAACACAATCTCTCCCAATCATAATCACCTCTATTTTTCACACAATCTCTCCCCCTTTAACATCAATGGCAAAGGACCAAAGAAATAAAAAATAACTGAACTCACCTCAAAAGGAAAAATAGGAAAATCTCAGTACCAAACCATAATAACCATAAGATTGCTCCCCCTAAGGAGTAGTCCCCAAACTCATCAATCCAATGAATGATATTTTGATAGATTTTCTGGACTGATGCCATCTTCAACATCATTAGTTCTAATAAGGAGGGGTTGTCACCCCAAGCTTCTCCTTGAGATACACAAATGTATCCTTCGGCAAAGGCTTTGTAAATTTATCAATAACCTGTTCCTTAATAGACACAAATTCCAATTTCACTGAATTTATCCCTCAAGACATGATACTTAATATAAATATACTTTGTCTTTGAATGTAACACATGATTCTTTGAGATATTTATAATACTAGAGTTATCATAGTGAATGATAATAGGTTCATCAATATTTATCCTTATATCCTTGAACATTTGCTTCACCCAAACAACTTGATTGTAATTTATTGCAACAACAACATATTTAGCCTCAGTAGTGGATTGAGAAATATAATATTGCTTCTTACTAGTCCAAGTAACTAGTCTCTTACCCAAAAAGAATGCACCTTAATTAGTACTTTTCCTATCATCCACATTACTTTCCCAATCAACATCAATGTATGCACATAGAGTAAAGTCATCATATTTTCCATATCGTAATCTATAGTCAACTATACTCTTCAAGTATTTGAAAATTCTCTTGACAACAACCATATGTGATTCCTTCAATTCAGGTTGAAATCTTGCAGCAATTCCTACAACATTTGATATGTCTGGTCTAAAATGAGTTAGATATTGCAATCCTCTGATCATAGATCTATATAATGTTTTATTAGCACAAGGGGAATCATCATCCTTAGTTAACTTGCAACTAGTAACCATAGGAGTTCCTACCAGTTTTGAATCTTCCATATTGAATGTCATCAACATTTCTCTACCATACTTGGACCGTGTAATAGAAATTCATTTATCCAACTATGTAATTTGAAATCCAAGAAAGAATTTCATCTCACCTATCATAAACATCTCAAATTATTTTTGTATTTCATCAGTAAAACCTTTAATCAACTCATCATTACCACCAAATATAATATCATCAAAAAATACTTTAGCAATCAAGATATTATCATCAATTATTATGAAATATAAGTTACTATCTGCAGTACCCTTTCTGAAACCAATCTTTGCAAAATACCTATCCAATCAAGCATACCAAACTCTAGGAGCTTTCTTTAATCCATACAAATATTTTTGTAATTTACAAACCATATCTCCTTCCTCAGTTAGAATAAAACCATCAGGTTGCTCAATACAAACATCTTACTCTAGTTCATCATTTAAGAATGCAGACTTAACATCCATATGATAGAATTTAAATTTTTTGTAAGCTACATATGCAAATTAATCTAACAAATTCAAGTCTAGCTACAAGAGAAAAGTTCTCTATAAAATCAATACCTTCCATCCATGAATATCCTTTGCATACCAATCTTGCTTTATTCTGAACCACTTTACCATCTTCATTCAACTTGTTTCTGAATACCCATTTAGTACCGATCACATTTTTGTCAATAAGTTTGGCAACACAAATCCAAGTCTTATTCTTCTCAATCTAATCAAGTTATTCACACATTTATTTCATCCAACTCTCATCATTACATGCGTATTTTATATCTTTAGGCTCAAATTCAGATAACAAACATGTTTCATCCCTAGCAATTCTTCCTCTAGTTTGAACACCTCTAATCTTATCACCAATAATTACATCTTTAGAATGATTAATCCTTACATACTGTGGATTTTTCAATGTAGGTTGTGTAGCAGACCCTTCGGTGTCAATATTCACTTCATTTTCCATAGGTTCTTTCTACTCTTTCAATCCATCTTGATTTTGATTTTGCACTTCCATAATCTGATTATCTTCTTTAGCTATGTCATACCTGCAAGTTCTTTCTGATCTCTGCACATTCTCATCAACTTTGACATTTTCACTTTCAACAATATTTTTCAGCCTATAGTTATTACATTTATATGCTTTTCTCTTTGTATACCCAATAAATATTCCTTCATCACTTCTAGGATCAAACTTTCCAATATCCTCATCTCTCTTAATGTAGCATTTACTTCCAAAAATTCTAAAGTATTTCATTGTAGGAATATGACCATACCATACTTCATAAAGAGTCTTACCAGTTCCCTACCTAATATGTACTCAATTAAAAGTATATAATGCGATGCACACTACTTCTCTCCAGTAGATCTACAAAACTTTTCCTTCAACTGTTATAGTCCTAGCTGTGTCTAGGATAGTCCTATTCCTTCACTCTGCAACACCATTATGTTGTGTGGTTTTTGGATTAGATGTATGTTTCTTTATCCCATTCTCTTCATTGAATGCGTAAAATTCACTAGATGTAAATTCTCCACCTCTTTCCGATCTTAGGCACTTTAATCTTTTTCTAGATTCAGTTTCTACCATCATCTTGAATATCTAAAATTTATGAAAATATTTTGATTTATCTTTCAAAAATGTAACCCACATCATCCTTAAATAATCATCAACAAATAACATAAAATATCTATTTTCATAATAGCTTATTGTTTTAGTAGGACCACAGAGATTTGTATGTACCAAATCCAACACTCCATTTGAAGAGTATGTCTTATTCTTAAAACTAGATCTAGTCAGTTTACCCAATTGACATTCTTTTCACATGTTAAGATTCATCTATTTAGGAAAATCTCTTACAACATTAGTAGTGCTAACTTTCACCATATTATCAAAGTCCACATGATAAAATATTCTATGCCATAACCAACTGTCATCAATCTTAGCAAGTGAACATTTATTCTCAACAACTTTCAAATGAAATAGATTACCAACAATCTATGTACCTGATGTAATAAGCTATATTATACTTCCAATTATCTTTCATATCCCAGCCATGAATTCCAATTTATAACCTTTATCCAATAATTGTCCAAAACTCAACAAATTATGACTTAAACCTTCAACATACAAGACATCATCAATATTGTTTTTTACCATCAAGAGTAATAAATCCTTTTCCTTTAATCAAACAAGGAGAATTGGTATTGAATCTAACAACACCACTATCATAATCCCCAAGCTTCAAAAACTTATCCTTATCACCAATCATATGATATGAGCATCCACTATTAATGACCCATTCATCTCTTTTAACAACTCATGAAACCAATGTTTTTTATTCACTAGGATTATCTTCTTTAATAAAAATAAAAATAATTTCTTCCTCACCAGCAACAAACTCATCATCAGTCACACCTTCTTCAACAATATAATTTTTTTTATGACCCTTAGGATGATATTTCTTAGATTTCTCTCTAATATCCTTGGAGTTATTGTTCAGACATCTAGATGCACTATGACCAATATTATAATTGAAGCATTTCAAATGTAACTTTCCTTCATACTTATCACAGCCCTTAGGTAGCCTTTTTGCAATCAAATCTTCAAGTTCATCAATCTTCCTTTCTTCCTCCATGATCTCTTCCCAATCCTTAGCATAGTGTTTGAATTTTATCTTTGTAGAGATTTCTCCCTGGTCATACTTAGTCACACTGGCTTTAAATGCAGTCTCAATCTTTAGAAGTTCCTTACCAAGTACACTCATCTCAGAGGAACAAAGTCTATCTACCAAGGATTATATTGAAATATCTCTTATATTTCTCAATTCCTCAATAGCAACAACTTTCTCACTGTAACATGTGAATAAAGATCTCAAAATTTTGTCTACAAACTAGATCATTTACTCTCTGCAAATAGAATAAGGAAATTTCACCTTCACTCTTATTCATATCTTCATATTTTGCCTTTAATCCCTGCAACTTAGCTTGCTTAACATGTGTCACCTTCATAAATAGTTTCTAATTTTTTTCATACCTCACATGCAGTCATTAATCCATAAATGTGTGAATATTGTGAATAAGATAAGGCATTGATCAAGGATTCCCTTGCTAACATTTTCTCCATGACTTTTTTATTTTCATCTAGATTAGCATTTCTTAGGTCATTCAGAATAGCATAAGTCTTCTCAGTGATCTGCCAATATTCATTTCTTGTCCCCATGCATATCAAGTAGGTAGTCATCTGATCATTCCAAATCAGGTAGTTTCTTTCTTCAAACTTCAGACTCTCTTTTCTTATAATTGCCATGACAGATCTCCTTTAAGCGGTGAAGCTTCTGCAAAAGGAATCATCTCTGATACCAATTGTTAGGCCCAAAAGGAGGCAAGCACAACTAAGAGGGGGGTTGAATCATTTGTACACACCTAATACTTTTAATTTCATTTTAGCCACTTAGATCTGAAAGATAAACAATAATGCAAGATCCACAAAATATAACACAAAACACCAAGATTTGTTCTCGAGGAAACCCGATTAAGGGAAAACCCCGGTGGGAGTCAAACCCACAAGATGATTGTTCTTTTCTCAAAGTACTACCAGATTAAGAGAAAAATAGAGAACAAATGATGCACTAGAAACCATAGGCTTACAACTCAATTTGTCGGCTCACTGCCCAAATTTCACTGCTCAAAATACTATGATAGATCTGGCCCACAATCAGGTTCACTAATCTATCTTCAATTACAATAGGGTGGACATACAATTCATTACAACTGCAATAACAAATAGCATCTCCAAAGCCAATAAAGTTCCAATGAAGTACAAACTCTGCCTTAAATGCAAAATAAAAATATAAAAAATTCTCCTTACATTCACACACATCTCTCTCACACCTCTCACAATTATAAATTGGTCTCTCATTTATATCGATTACAAAGAATAATCAACCACTAGGTCGGCTAAGACCTATTACAATAAAAGATATAAACATTATGCTCAGTCTTTAAATCGATCCAAATTAAGTCAGCTAAGACTTAGATAGGACCCAAATCTTCAACCATGAACACTATTGTGTGTCACCAAAGCAACATCAAGAATCACAATATGTTACTCCATCAAGTCGGCTAGGACCTAAATGAAGAAACACCAGCTCACTACCAAAATAGAAAATATGATCACCTCAATCAATGCAGACCAACAACATGATCATCACTTGATCCAAGAACACCAACAAGAAACATGAATACCGTCCATAATATTTGCATCATCTTCAATACAAAATACAAAATCATCTTTATCTCTGATCAATAAGAACACTAAAATACTAAACTCTGTCATAGCAAAATATAGCTTGTCGTACTCTAAATCATGAACAACACTAGCTGTGAACACAAGTATAAGGCACCATGTAACTACTAGCTTCACAACCTTTGAAACATCAAATCCAAGACATACCAAACCAAATACTCATCCACTGTACACAAGAACACTGTAACAACAACCAACAGTCCATCATACCTCACTCAAATTATCATCCAAACTTCTGTGTACCTCTGTAGATTAACTACAGACACCTTTGAACAATACCTCATGATCGCAACTCAAGATCTACAACATATTACCAGAACAACTAAAACCCTCTTCACTGAACATACTGAACACACTGTTTGAAACAACAATTAGTATGTTGACATCAATGACAAAATATTAATGCCAGCACACCCAAGTACCAAGCTATGACATACTCAACAATCTTCCAACACTTTTCCATTGGAAATCAATGAGCATGCTAGATAGAACAAATCATCTTCTCTAATGAACTTCATAATTGCCCTTATTTCTACCTCAAAAGGCATTGTTATTCGTAATTTACACTGTAAAAGATAAGAAATTATAACCCTACCCACTGGTTCAATGTACCACTCAATAATTACGAGGGATGCAATAATATCAATATTATATGTCTCTAATCTATATATGAGAGCTTCTACTTAAAGGATTATAGGTTCTATTGTTAATATTATTAATGCCATAGTACTTATCATCATGTTACCTTTGTATTCAACCACACATCCATTCCTTAGATCAAGCACAACCACTCTTTTCTGAAGCTTTAAGCCTTTTAACTATTCACCCTCTTCTTGGCAAGATGAACCCTAGAGACTCACATTAATTGTCTTGCAGAATATGTAAACCAATTTTATAGTCCCAACGTCAATAAAAATCCCAATAGTGTTGACAATTACATCATTCTCTGATTTTGCAATTTCCTCAAATTGCCTAAGGCAGAACAAACTCCTCTTAATAGACTTATCACCCTCGCAACTCTTCAAAAGAGATTACTCATCTAAAATAATCTCCATGCCACTATTTAGATTATCATAATGTTTGTTTGCATCATTTACAGTACCATTATAAATTGTATACATCTAACTAACTTCCACTCTAGCAGAGTGTAACTCTGCAATGCCATAAAAACAAATAATCTAAATTTATGTCCCTTCATCATCTATCAAATTAAATCTGAAAAACCTGTCTAGGGCTTCTATGCGACATATACTAATGCATATTTATTTTGTTGGTAACACATCCTTTGATTGACCATCTTCTTTGATAGGGGTCGATGTCTTTTATAGGACTTAGCAATTCACCAGCAGGTGCTTCCCTTCGTCACACATGAATACCAAACTTTGTCGCAAGATTAGATGGGCTGACAAGTTTGTTTGAATCCACGCCTTCTTGTTGTGATAAAAATAAATAATTTAGCTTCTCAATGACATTGTAGCTAGAATAGATGACATCTAAATCCAAAATAATTATGGTCCTATTCAACAAAGTGATTTGTAGTTAATAGAGGTTACATAAAGTTGAAATATAGACGTAAGAAAACTGTAAATATTAAATATAAAATATAAAAACTTTCTTAGAATCACTAGTGCTCGAACATTTATAATCCATCAAATAAATGATCAGTATTATCTTGAGTGTATCAAAAAGGAAGAGGTCACTATATTTTTTTGGTAATATACCCTCTTGCAAATAGGTTCCATTAAAAAACACAATTTTGAATCTCTCAAACTTGCTTTCACTCATTGCCAATTTCTTGTATGGAAAAATATGAAGCAAGGACTTCAAAACAATATCTCCACCATTTATACATTCAATTTCATTGGCACATAACTTACACTCCATGTCAATGACCTACACAAAAATTGTGTCAAACAAAACTGCATAGAAATGACAAACACTAGTTTTTAATATAGAATCAATAAGAAGAAGAAAGCCACATAACACATGAACACACTGATAAAAAAATAGTTTCCCCATAGATGGGCATTTACAATTTGAAGAATGTATACACTCTCAACCCTAACTTCCACCATTACAAGTCAAATATATTATGATCACTGTTATGAAACATTTGATCCAATCAAAATTTAAAATAAATCACACCAACCATAACAAAATATGTAAACCACTACTACATACAAATTTGAGTGTAGATACTCTTTACTTGTGCATGTTACTTATCTCTTTGTACTCGACAGTTGTTATCTTGCACAGTCAACCAACTTTGCAACCTTCACACCCCCTAACTTCTATATTTCACAAGTTTCTAACCTTACCACGCACACAACCTTCACCTCACGTCAAAATATATACTCAACCAGTGACACATCTTAACAAATATCTTTTCAAAAATATGTGCAATCACAACTTCCAATTATTTCCCACTGAAAACAAAAAACACAAGTCATAGCACCATTTTATAAATATAACATTAATGTCTTCATAATCCACTCTCAATATAGAAAAGGCAACAAATACCTAATACAAACGACTACTATACAAAACCTCATGACCATAACAAATAGTAAACTAGTCCCTTTTGCACCATTTGACAGTTGAATAAATAGTTGTCCACCTAACCCCATGGTGTTTATTACTTTTCAAAATTAATTTAACATTACCCAATATAACAAAATCTTAAAATTCACCACAAAAATAAGACAACAATTCTCATCCCATTTACACATTCCCGCTTCCTCGTCAACACTTATTTCAATTGTTAACTAAAATTAAAATTGAAAAACAAATATACTACTAATGAAAATAAGAGCTCATAGAATTTCTGACTCCAACTTTGACAAACCTGCTACAAGTGTCCTGCTCCAATGCAACATCTCAAAATCAATTATCCAAACTAATAACCTTGACAAATAGTTACAAATTCATTTGCTAGTTAAAATTTAAAATTGAATGTAAGCATATGCAAATAAAAGAATATATTATTTCCAACCCCTACTTGGATAGAATCCTTAGAGATTATTGCCACACCTTTATTTTCCTAACTTCAATTAACTAATCCAATCATCACCATTCTCGATCTAAAAGATGAAAATAGAAGTCAAGAACAAAAAATTTAAACTTACAACTAAATTATTTCCCCTATTCCTAGAAGTAGTGGTAAATATTGTATCTAGTGTACAATCCAATATAACATCTATATATAATTCTCCTGCATAAGCACTCCAGAAAATTGTCTGACCTTAAGACTCTATTTCCCTGCCTATTCTGAACATCTAACACTAAATAACATACATCAACTCACAATCCTAGGACCACCAAGAGGGGGGGGGGGGGCGAATCAATGATCTATATAAACAAGAATATTATTCACCAATTACATTTTTTAACTTGATATAATTAATATTTGTAGCAGATCACTAGATGGAATCAACAACATCAAATAAGTTAGGCAAGAGATCCAAAAACACAAGTATTACATCATGACACGAGGTTTATAGTGGAATACCCCTAAGGGTAAATGTACAATTAAAAATGGGGATCACCTAATAGGATCTAAGATCTCCCCAAATTTCACTATACACATTGGACTATGAAGCCTCCTTAAGTCAAATCATATCAACACCACAAAAAGGATGAAGTGATGCCAATACCAGATTCAAGTATTAGGGACTTCTTTTCTTTTTGTTTCTTTAGAAATTGAGAGATGATAAATCAAAGTTACTAAAATCCATAAATGGAGATGTTATAGAGGAAAATGAAGATGAAACATGTGTACCTTGGAAGAAAGAAGAAGTAGTTATTTTTCTGATTGTTGGGATCCCAAAAATACATGTACTTCCAAATATGAGCTTTGTAACATATCTAAGACCTATCCTGAAAGTTTGAACCTATTTTTGAGGGCACAAATTATTTGGAACATTCTGCACTTGGGTGAAAAATGTTTGGAACATTCTGTACTTGATGAACATGTCCTAAATTTTGTAGAGATTTGTGTTGGGAGCCACATACTCTTGATCTAAAAACACAACTTCCTAGCTTGTACTTGCACACAAAAAATGGAAAAGAAGGTTGAATAGAGGCCTTTGCCTCAATCAAACCCATGTCTAGGAATCAACCTAGAAATATAAAAACTAAAGTATGCAGACATAGAGTAGTAATCAGTTCTAATAAATAAAGTATTTTATACCTTTGTAATGTGTATGCCTCTTTCAATTTGATCAAGTATGGTTATGCAAAAGATTTTGACTCAATATAAAAAACCGAAAAGGAAATAATGAAAATAAAAAACCTTGTGTGATGAATGTTGCAACTTTCCAATGTTGAAATGAAGAGAAGAAGATAGAGAGGTTGATAGATAAAATGGTTCCTCCTTGATGAAAACTCCTTTTGGTTGACCTTAAATGGAGAAAGAAGTTAGATCCATGAAGAAAACCATAGATCTGAATCTCACATCCATTCTCTGAATAGGGCCCACTCCATAAATTTGGGCAACTTCTTGGGGGTGCACAATGTCTAGAATGTTTGAAATGTTCTTTACCCTCCAATCAGGGCTAAAATTCATTTTGTGGGCTTCGAGAAATGTGTAGATGTGGGGATTTAAATCACAGCTCATTTTGGGGCTCGGAAAGGACAAAAAGGCTACTAATAATGACATAGGGCCTAGGTGATGAAACAAACTAAGTGATTGGAATAAAAATAGAGGATACCTAGAAATTAGGGCTAACCTCAATTTTAAGAAAGAGATAGGGGAAAGAGAGAAGAAAGAGGACCCATTTTTGAATTTAAGTGTCCATATATGGTCCTACTACTAAAATAAATGCACAATAGTCCTTAAAAAGTACACTAATCAAGTGCTTACTTTTTAGGATAGTACAATAAAAACCACTATAAATATATCTTTTATTAGGCCTTGCTAGCCAAAATTTAGACCACCCACTCTAGGAGCACCAACCCCTTACAAATTTAGAGAACCAACTCTTTATGCATTTAGGACCACACATTCCAAGGATCACCAAACCTTGTACAAAAGTCTCTGAAGAAAAACTAGTTCAAAGAGTTACTCTATTTCCATACATACCACTTGATACAAATCATTTAACAATATATCTTTTGAACAATGAGAAACAAGACAAATTCAATCTCTTCCCTCAACACTACAAACTCAGTGTTACCACTCTTTCTCTCACCTGCACCAATCAATGATAAAAATGCCAATACATCTTCTCAAAAATATACCTTCATAAACAACCTTCTATACATCTGCATCAAACATTCCATTCAACACTGCATACTTAATGCTTCCTTTCTATACCTCATATGTAATGCTAATGTGTTGCTATCAGGTCTGCAATCTTTGCAACAATGTTTTGCATCTTCAAACAAGCTTACAACCATAATCCTGTCACAAAGCTTCTACAATTTTTTACAAACATTTACAGATGAACAAGACACTAATAACAACAAATCTTCTTCCATTGTTATGTTCAACTCAAAACTAAACTCTTATTCGCAGTCATAAATAACTTTTCCATTTAAGGCTCAATTAATAGACGCTTTCAATGCTATGACCAGTCATAAATACATTATGGAATCAAATACAACAATAAAGATCACAATAGAATTTTGTCACCAAATTTATTGAGTGTCTATACAAATAGAGACATAACCTTTTCATTCATGTATACTCCAAACCGCCCCTGTCTGAACAAACACTTTAAAATCTCTTCATTACCAACACAAAAAAATAGTCTACCTCATCAAATTTTTCTTTGTAGAATCCCTTGTTCACAATGATGCAATGTTTCTTTTTATTGATCAATCACATCAACAATTTTCATGATCACGTTTCACCTTATCTATCAAGTAGTTAGAGAAGTTTAACTATCCAAGAACTGAAATGATAACCGCCTAAATATCTATTCTATACATTATGTCTTCTTTATCAAATATTCTCATTCATCCCATGTGGAAGATGATCTGTACTAATTGTTATGTTTTAAACTGAAACTACACTTCCTTCAACAACTATTGTTTTGTAATCCACTGTTATTTGTCCTATCTCTTTTTAATCACTGTCACCAATTGTCCACTTCTTGTCACCCCAGTGATAGAAACTTAACTTCACATAATGGTCGAATTTAAAAGCTTGATTACATCTACACAAAACTTTTGAGACATATATAATGTTCTTGTCAATAATATCTATAAAACAAAAATAATTAAAATGTAGATCTCCTAATACATCATTACAACATATACATTGTCCTTACGATTCAATATTTAGTGGCAATGAGTTTACTATTAATTACAATTGTATTGCATAGTTTTATGTAGAACTTCAAACTATAAATATGAGTCTTGTATGCATGCTATTATAAAAATTGAGAACACAGTAATGCCATTCTTTTGACACCCTGTAAGCTCCGATCTAACACATCATGTTACCTATACAAAAACACCTTAATATATTCACAACCTTGTCTTATTGTGACACAAATTACAACTAGAGACCACATATATTAAATACTCTCATAATCCCACACACATTAATCATGATATCAGATTTCTTTTCCATACATGATTTCTTTTGCAGACACAAAATCATGTAATGATGACAAAAACTAGCCACACAATGCAAACTACTAGGTAGATTATCTTGAATAAAAAAGAAAGAAATAAAAGAAATGTTTCATGTTTGTAACCAAGAAATGCCTCATGATAATAACATGTAATAGAATATCTCATAATAATAACTCTAATCAGGTAAACCAATACTGATCATCACATACCACCAACTCACCTGATCAAAAAACATACTACAACAACCAAATGATACAAGACATCTTCAAAAAATATTAGTTGGGTCACATCCCATATCGCCACATTCAAATATGATGTACTTACTTAAACCTAGGCATCTATGTGATATAAACACATATTGACATCAATGAAAAACATGTCAATGCCAACAAACTCCCCATTTTGCATTTCACCTTTCTCCCACTTTTGACAACATATGAAAAAGGGATAAATATACCTACTACTTACCCCCCCTACAAACATGATTCCTATCAAATTTCTTCCATATGATGTGTTGTGTACTCATGCTTGTACACTGCACATGTTCAACAAATATTTAACAAACCAACTTAAAAAGTGTTGTCCTTGTACATTTGTAATGAGTATAACATGTTATTCCCTTATGCACATGTTTCCTTCATACGTTTTCTTCATACCACTACTCCTAATTATACAATTATCAACTCTCTATCATGTTTTAATCATATCCGTGAACAATAGTATGAGCATTTAAGTTCTCCAGCGATCAAATGATGACTATTCTCTTGTGACTTTCAGACCTATTGTTAACTTTTAGAAATGTATCTTTACTCATTATTTCATTTGAGAAATGAATTAATGGCATGTTCTCTATCTCTTGTTACTTCTTTGATGAGTACATTCCTTGGATTTGGATGACTTGTCTTTGTTTCCTTTCTTTTCCTGAAAGAACCTTGATCACTTCGTACCTCTGTGAATATGCTTCTTTAGATGAGACTACCTTTTTAAAAATTCTTCTTTTGAGCTTATCCTCCTTGATCTCTGCCAATCATACTTTGAACGTAGTTGTTATAATATCATAACTCAACTCAATGTACTTATTATAAGATATACCTACCACAACCATTGTATTCACTATCCTTGAAAGTGTAGATTTTTACATCTTCCATAGCCTCATTGCTCTATATATCTACACTAGAACTTTCTCTTTTTGTTATGAATCTTCATAATCTCTGTGACAAACAATCTTCAAGATGCATATCTAATTACTTGAACACTATCATGCAAATACCTTCACAAATATATTATCATTACATATGCTTTATCAACTTCAAAAACAACTAGCTTCCTTCCAATTCACCTCTTCAATTCTCCTACAAAGACCATATTTTTATCCTTTAGTAGTCATATCACGCCTCTTCAATAAAATTTCTATAAGATATACTAGTCTTTGATAATTTTCATTGAGTTGTCCACATTTAAAAACTAGTGTACTTGTCTATGTATCTTCAACACCTGCAAGTGTCTGCACATTAATCCTTAGAGACTGGATAAGCATACATATAATCAACAATTTTGTGCTTGGAAAGTATGATCTTAGTTCACATTATTGTCAACTATCTATCATAAGATGTATAAAATTCACATGTTCAACCTCATGTTTCCTTTACAACAATTACTATCCTCCTCACCTTTTGTTGCATTCAAAATCATCTCAATACTATATCAATATTGTCCATTGCGATATTGATAACTCCTATTATTTTCTTGTTTTGGATTGACAAGACTATCTTGTTTGACCCACTGACTGGTATCCCTACATTTAATGCCTTTGTTTTAATTCTTCTTTCTGTACTCCTTTTAGTGTTGCATATGTTTTCAATCTCTGTTACCTTTGTACTTGGTATGCATCTTGACTTTTTTTTATTCAAATTGAATCAGGAAAAACTTCAAAGCTAAGCATATGAATGCAAAAATAACAAACACTTCTAAAATTCAACCAATTCCTAGTTATGCTAAAAAGATATCAAGAAGTCTTTGTGATAATCATTGTATTAAATGAAACCATGTTGTTATGATTCAAGCAACTAAAGAAACAACCACTGCACAAGATACATTGATTGTACTTTGAAAACCATAGGTTTTTCCATCAATTCTTGTCAAAATTACACATTACTCTAAGAATATACAAGTAATACAGACTAACATTATCCAATTTATGTCTAACAACTCTAAACCTCCACTATGAATCATAGCTTTCAAATAAAAATGTCACTATTATGCAAATAGAAAATAGACTAATCTCAAGTTACAATATGATAACTATAAACACAATGAAATCAACTCTACTTAATTTGTCAAAATTATCATTACTCTTCATTAATATCTTTGACATTAAATCTGTTGAAGATTAATGTACCAATACACTTTTGAGACCACCACAAAATCAACAAGTTTATTATACACTACTCCTTTGATATTTTTTTCATGTGGGTATAAGATATTACTATGATAAACCCCCCTGAGTCTTTTCTACTTTTCAGGAGGTAGGTGGAAACACATGTGCATGAAGTGCACAATGCATTTTCATGGATTCATCTTTATCACCATCTTGAATATGCTTTATTCTTCAGACCATAGTGGATCCTTTCTTCTTATTATGGTCCTTAAGCATTCTTTCACCACTATTTCTACAAAAAATGTGCTATATACCCAAAATGATTACATTTAAAACATTGTATATTCTTATCTTTCAACAACACACTTTTCTTGATAGATTTTGCATATCTTCTACAATCAGGAGCCTTGTGACCATAACCATTGAAATCATAACAATAGCCATGAAAAGAGTAATTGTACCTTGTTGATTGGTCATACCAAGAGTGTGAAGAATTATTGAATCTAAAATCACTTCTTCTCCTTTAATTATTGATATATTTGGATTGTCTTCTATCAAAAACATCGTTCTTTGACTAAGATCTAATTTCTTCCTTGGAGTTTTCTTAACTATGAATTTCCTTCCCCTTGTAGTAGAAAAAAATCTCTTGTGTTTATACTTATTTTGAATTGTAGACCTTTGTCCTATCTCATACCCTAAGCCAGTAGGATCCTTGGAGTGCCTTTGTCTTTTCAACATTTCACCTAACATATTATTGCTGCTATCAAACTTTTGAAAATTTCTAGACTGAGATTTATACCTCTCAAATTCCTTTCTCAAAGAAACTACTTCTACCTTGAGTTGAAGACACTCAATATTTTTAGCCTCCAGATCAGAGCTTGGTATATCTTCTATTCTCTTATGTTATTCAATTTCAGTTTTCAAACTTACAATCATGGTGTCCTTCAGAATTTGTTCCTTTATAGCTAAATTATTATTTAAACTTATTATTAAATAAGAAACCTCATTTTCTTATTTTTTGGACACCTCTTCCCCATCTTTTAGTTTGACTTATATTTATTCTTCAACCTTGTTTCTTTCCAAAACTAGACTCTTTAAAAAATCATCAGTCTTTTTGGATTCATCATAATTTTGTATTATAACTTTATTAACCTTGATGCTTTCTTGTAGACATACCTTGAGATCCTAAATTTTTATTTTTAGATCCTTGATCAGATTTAGGTTAGCAAGAAGTTATTCTTCAAGATCAACCACTCCTTCAACATCAGTTTATAGATCAGTTTGATACTCATCAACCATATCTGCATTACATTCTTTAGAATCTTGGTTGTTAGAAACAATATAAACATCATGCATATTAGACAACCCTTTATTTTTAGACAAATCTTTCATCTTCTTGTTCCTACACTTCTTACCCATGGTATTCCTTCTACCAAGACCAACCCAAGTTGATTAAACTTCTGAAAGATAACCTTGTTCTAATACCACTTGTTGAAATACAATGATCACTGAGAGGGGGTGGGGGGTGAATAAGTGATCTATATAAACAAGAAGATTCTTAATTAATTAAAAACTTTAACTTGATGTAACTAATATTTGTATTAGATCACTAGATAGAATTAAAAAACATTAGATAAGATAGGCAAGAGATCCAAAAACATGAGTATTACATCATGACACATGGTTTATAGTGTAAAATCCCTTAGGGTAAAAAATTACTATAAATATATCTTTTATTAGGCCTAACTAGCCAAAATTTAGAGTATCTACTCTAGGAGAACCAACCCCTTATAAGACTTAGGAGCATCCACTCCAAGGAGCACCAACCTCTTACAAATTTGGAGCACCAACTCTTTATGTATTTAGGAACACCCATTCCAAGGAGCACCAACACATGTAAAACTATCTCAAAAGAAAAACTAATTTATAGGGTTACTTTGTTTCCATACATACAACTTGATTAAAATTATTCAACAATATATCTTGTCAAACATGATAAACATCACAACTTCAATCTCTTCCCTCAACACTGCAAACTCAGTGTTACCACTCTTTCTCTCACCTGCACCAATCAATGATAAACATTCCAATATATTTTCTCAAATATATACCTGCATTAACAACCTGCTATACCTCTACATCAAACATTCTATTCAACACTTGATACTTAATATTGTCTTCTAATACCTCATTTGTATTGCTAATGTGTCACTATTAGGCCTGCAATCTCAATGACAATGTTTTGCATCCTAAAAAAAACTTACTGCCATAATCAAGTCAAAAAGATTCTACAAACTATTACAAAAAATTGTGCACGAACATAATACTAATAACAAAAAATTATTAAAAAAAATTGTGCATGAACATGATATAGTCATAAATAAATTTGCCATTTAAAGCTCAATTAAAAGACACATTCACTACTATGACCAGTCATAAATACATTATAGAATTAGATACAACAATAAAGATCACAATAGAATTATGTTACCAATTTTATTGAGTGTCTACACAAATAGAGATGTAACCTTGCCATTCACATATACTCCAAACCACCTCTTTCTGAATAAATACTTTATCATCACTTCATTACCAATACATAATAGTAGTGTACCTCGTCAAATTTTTCTCTATAGAATCCACTGTTCACAATGATGTAGTATTTATTTTGATCAATCAATCACATGAACAAATTCCATGATCATGTTTCACCTTATCCATCAACCAGTTAGAAAAGTTTAAATATCCAAGACTAAAATGACAACCGCCCAAATATCTCTTCTATACATTATGTCTTCTTCAATGAATCTTCTCATTCGTCCCATGCAGTAGATGATCTGTACTAACCATTATGATTTAAACTGAAACTATATTTTCTTCAACACCTATTGTATTATAATCCACTGTTATTTGTCTTGTCACTTTTGATCATTGTCGCCAATTGTCTACTTCCTGTAGCTCGAGTGACAAGAACTAAACTTCACATAATGATTGAATGTAAAAGATTCATTATGTCTACATAAAACTTCTAAGACATATACAATGTTATTTTCAACAATATTTACAATATGAAAAGAATTTAAATGCAGATCTCCCAATACATCATTACAACATATACATTGTCCTTTTGATTCAAAATTTAGTGGCAATGAGATTAATACAAATTACAACTGTATTGGAAATTTTTATGTACAACTTCAAACTGTAAATATGAGTCATGTATGAATGTTTTTATAAAAAATTAAGAACACACTGATGTCATTCTTCTGACACCTTGCGACCTCTAATATGAAGACATCATGTCATTGATACAAAAACACCTTAATATATGCACAACCTTGTCTTATTGTGACACAAATAACAACTCAAGACCACATAGATTAAATCCTCTCATAATCCCACACACATTAATCCCATTATTATATTTATTTTCTAGACATGATTTCTTTTGCAGACATCAAACCCTTTCATAATGATGACAAAAAACTAACCACACAATGAAAACTACTAGATAATAGTTCTTGAATAGAAAGGAAATATATACGATAAATGTCTCATGTGTGTAACCAAGAAATGCCTCATGATCATAACATGTAATAAAAAATCTCATAACAATAATCCTAATCAGGTAAACCGATACTGATCAATCACATACTACCAACTCACCTGATCAAAAAACATACTTCAACAACCAACTGATACAAGATGTCTTGAACAACTCTTACTTGCACCACATCCCACATCACCATATTCAAATATGATGCAATTAATTCAACCTATTCATGTATGCAATGAAAACACCTTATGACATCAATGAGAAACATGCCATGGCCAACAAACTCCCCCTTTGGCATTGATATCAAAACTCTCACCTTTCTTCCCTTTTTGACAACACATAACAAATGGATAAATAGACTAACTAATTACTCCCCCATTGGCATTGATATCAAAACTCTCACCTTTCTTCCCTTTTTGACAACACATAACAAATGGATAAATAGACTAACTAATTACTCCCCCTACAAACATGCTTCTTATCAAATGTATGCCATATGATGTACTATATACTCATGCATGCACACTGCACATGCTCAATAAATATTTAACAAACCAACTTCAAAAGTGTTGTCCTTAGACATTTGTAACCAATATAACCTATTATTACCTTATGCACATGTTCCTTCATACATTTCCTTCATACCACTACTCATTTTGATTTTATAATTATCATTTCTCTATCATGTTATGATCATATCCATAAACAATAAGATGAGTATTTAAGCTCTTCAAGAATAAAATGATGAATATTCTCTTGTGACTTTTAGACCTGTTGATAACTTTAAGAAATGCATCTTTACTCATTATTTCATACATCAAGAAATAAATTGATGATATGTTCTCTATCTCTTGTTACTTCTTTCATGAGAGCATTCCTTAACTTTGCATGAGTTCTCTTTTCCGACTTTCTTTTCATGAAATAACCTTGATCACTATTGTCTATATATTCATACTTCTATGATTCTGCTTCTTAAGATGAAACTACCTTTTTTACAATTCTTCTTTTGAACTTATCCTTGATTTATTCCAATCATACTTTAACCGTGGTTGTTACAATATAATAACTCAACTCAATGTACTTGTTATAAGATATACCTTTCACAACCATTGTATTCGCTATCCTTGAAACTGTAGACTTTTACATCTGTCATAATGTCATTGCTCTGCACTACACCAACACTTTCTCTTTTTTTTTTTTATATGAATCTTCATCATCTTTGTGAAAAACAATCTTCAATATTCATATCTAATTACTTGAACACTATCATGCAAACACCTTCACAAATATTTTATCATTACATATGCTTTATCAACTTCAAGCACACCTAGATTCCTTCCAATTCACCTCTTCAACTATCTTGAAAAGATCATCTGTTTCTCCTTCAGTGATCATATCATTCCTCTTTAATAACCTTTCTATAAGATATACTAGTCTTCGGTAATTTTCACCAAGCAATCCACATTCAAAAAATGGTAAACTTGTGAATCTATCTTCAACACCTACAAGTTCCCACACATTAATCATTAGAAACTAGATAAACATACATATGATCAATAATTTTGTGATTGGAAAGTACGATCTTGGTTCACACTATTGTTAACTATCCGTCGTAAGATTTATGAAATGCACATGTTCAACCTCATGTTTCCTTTACACCAATTACTATCCTCTCACCTTATGTTGCATTCAAAATCATCTCAATACTATCTCAATATTGTCCATTGAGATATTAACAATTCCTACTCTTTTCTTATTTTAGATTGACAAGACTACCTTTTTTGACTCGCTAACTAGTATCCCTACATTTAATGTCTTTTTTTTATTCTTCTTTCTATACTCCTTTTCACATTGCATATGTTTTTAATCTATGTTACCTTTGTACTTGGTATGCACCTTGACTTTTGTTATTCAAAATAAATCATGAAAAACTTCAAAGCTAATCATATGAGTGCAAAATTGATAAACACCTACTTTTAAAACTCAACCAATTCACCTGTATGATAAAAGGGTATCTAGAAGTATTTGTCATAATCATTGTATTAAATGCAACCATGTTGTTTTGAGTTAAGAAATTCAAGAAGCAATGAATGCACAAGATACATTGATTTTAATTTATAAACCATAGGCTTTTTGTCCATCAATTCTTGTCAAACTTACACATTTCTATTAGAATATACCAATAATAAAGATAAAAATAATCTGATTTAAGTCTAACAAATGTCAATTGTAATTTTGGTTTCGAAAGTTGGGGAATAATCTGCAATTGAATTGTAATATTACCACATTGAAGATTGATCAATAACAATTAGTACAAAAAACTCCAATAATTAAATGAGGAAATGACAATAAAGAGATGCATAAACGATCAAATAATGAAATTCATTACAACAAATATAAATGAAAACCCATAATAATCCTCCTTTTTTGTTCTCCTTCTCTATGGAATGTGGGCTCTTATAAATGAGTTCTCAATGTGCCAACATGAGAATTGAAAGCGTGTGTGTGGTTAACAAAATCAGAGAATTAGCCCTCTATTTATAATGTTAGCAATAATAGTCCATCAGAACAACTGAGAAGGGGGGGGGGGGGGGGGNAGAAGGGGGGGGGGGGGAGGGTGAATCAGTTGTGTGCCAAATGCTTAAAATTTAACCTTTAACAATAAAAAGACAAATGCAATTCAAAACACATTAACAACAAAACTATAACACAACCATTTGTTATCGAGGAAACCCTGTTAATGGAAAAACCCCGGTGGGAATTAGCACCCACAAATAATGCACTAAAAGTATAGTATCCCTGTTAGGAGCTGATTATTACATACAGTACCCATTTCATATTAAAGGACAAACCCTGTTAGGAGTCAAGAGAAACAAGAGGCTCACTACCCAGGCTCACTGCCTAAAGAAGGTTAAATCTACCTTCAGGACATACTGTCTGAAATACAAATGTATAGAAGATATACAATCCAATGAATTGAATGATAGAAACAACTTTTCTTAAACATTTCCAATGAAGTTCTTCAATCACAACCTCTTATCTACATCTAGTAGACTTCGCAAATACAATCTCGCAGCTTCCATACTTTACTATCTCATTCCACACTCCACAAAAGAAAACAACTTTCCTTTATACATGTTTACAATAGATAATTAGGTCGGATAATTAAGACTTCCCCAATGCACAAATAATTACATAACCCCTTTCTAAGATACACACAATAACTATAACAAATAAACATTAATTATGATTCATCAAATATAATCCAAGATCTGTAATTCACGCTTGCAATCCAAAATACATGCTACATCTCTAAAGTCAGCCCCAAATAGGTCTTCTCCAGGACACACACCACAAATGACATCACCAAGAGTATTGTGACCCAAGAATCATAAAAAAATTCCTCAACATGTCTTCTAACATCCCTCAATCTCGCATAAGATGAATCATTCTTGCACTCAAGTTATCTTCAAAAATCAAAGACTAACTCTGTCATTGTTCTGCAAACAATCTTCACCAAAATTGTTGCAACTCAAACAAACAGAAACATAAACTCACACGACCTTAGATATAAGATCGCAACTCATCCCTATACATATTCCTATCTTCACATACTCTAAAACATTCGTACAGTGTCCATACACTTCTGTCAGTCATCCATGCACCAGTGATAACTAGTCTATCTGTCTTCATTAGAAACATATGTTGACATCAATGATAAAAATGCCAATAAATCCAACAGAAGCCAATTCCAACAATCTCCCCCTTTTTCATTGATGGTAACACATGAGAAAATCCATCAATCCAAAAGTACCACTCTCAATACAATCTTCTCAATATCCTCTTCATAGCTCTCCCTAAAGCAGTAGGGATTTTCCACAGACTCTCTACACAGAATGTCTCCCCCTTTTACATCAATGGAAAATGGTTCCATTACTCTTTCTTTGCAAGGTGTAGCTTTTCAAATCTTCATGCCTGTAACAACCAGGTGCTCAATCACCCAAATGTGTTCTATTTTGTTCTTGTGGTCACTCCCCCTTAGGAGTGGATCCAAGCATCAAGTCCATAAAATGATATAGCTCTAAAAACCATTGGAATGATGCATTCCTACATCAACTAGTTCTTTCAAGGAGGGGCTCTCACCCCAATCATACCTCTGAGATACACAAAGGCATCCTTTGGCAAAGGTTTTGTAAATATATATGCTATTTCCTCCTTTATGTTGATATACTCCAATCTAATGTCCTTCTTTGCAACCTTGTCTCTCAAGAAATGATAATTAATTGAAATATGTTTAGTCTTTGAATGCATAACTGAATTCTTTGGCATATTCGCTATTCTAGTGTTATCACAATGAATAACCACTGCCTCATCAAAAGTTATCCCAATGTCCTTCAACATTTGCTTCATCCAAACAATCTGTGTACAATTTATAACAACAACAACATACTCTGATTCAGTAGTAGACTGAGATATACAATCCCACTTCTTACTTAACCAAGAAACCAATCTTTTCCCAAGAAAAAATGCACCACCACTTGTACTCTTTCTTTCATCAACATTTCATGCCTAATCAACATCAGTATAAGTATGTAAAACAAAATTATCATAATTTTTATACCATAAGACATATTCTAGTGTTCCTTTCAGATATTTAAATATTCTCTTCACAACAACAAGGTGAGCCTCTTTAAGATCTGCTTGATATGTTGCCACATTTCCAATTGCATTAGCAAAATCTGGTCTAGTGTGAGTCAGATATTATAAGCCTCCAATCATATATCTATACTTTGTCTGAAAAAACACTCTGAGATTCATCAGTAGTAGTAAGCTTGTAACCAGTAACCATAGGTGTTCCAATAGGTTTACAATATTCGATTCCAAACCTTTTCAACATTTCCTTAAGATACTTGGTTTGAGAAATAAAAATCCCATTCTTGTTCTAATTAATTTATAGTCCAAGGAAAAATTTCATTGCACCAATAATCGACATCTCAAATTCATTTTCCATTTCCTTAGAGAAAATTTTACTCATCTCATCATTACCTCCAAAAATGATATCATCTACAAAAACTTCAACTATTAAAATTCCTTCTTCACTAGTTCTTAAGTACAAAAAACTGTCTGCATTACCTTTTTTGAAACCAAGACAAAGTAAATACCTGTACAATCTAGAATACCATGCTCTAGGTTCTTGTTTCAGTCCGTACAGAGCCTTATTCAATTTTCAAACCATGTCCTCATCATTTGTCAGAGGAAATCCATAAGGTTGTTCAATATATACTTTCTCCTCTAGATCTCCATTCAAAAATGCAGATTTCACATTCATCTGATATGCTTTAAAGTCTTTGTGTGCAACATGAGAAATAAATAATTGTACTGCTTCAAGCCCAGCAACAAGAGAAAATGTTTCTTCAAAGTCTATGCCTTCTTGTTATGAGTAGCCTTTACAAACTAGTCTTGCTTTATTCCTTACAACCATTCCTTCTTCATTTATTTTGTTTCTGAAAACCCATTTAGTCCCTATAACATTCTTATCTTTAGGTCTAGGAACCGATTCCCAAGTGTTATTTTTCTTTATTTATTCCAATTCTTCCTATATAGCTTTAGTCCAAGATTCATCTCTACATGCTTGATTAGTAGTTTTTGGTTCAACTTAAGAAATCAGACCAATTTCATTTCTTAATCTCGATCTTGTCATCATGCCTCTATTTGCATTTCCAATAATTTGATTTTCAGGATGTTTCTTCTTAACATACCGAGCAGTGTCTTTGGAATTTTAGTAGAATCATTTGAATCATTCAGACATACCTCGATCTCATGATAAACCTCAAAAGGTTCTTCTTGATTTGCGGTAACCTCCCTATTCTATGAAGTCTAACTACAGTCATATATTCTTTCCTAAATCTAAAAATTCCCATCAATCCTCACGTTAACACTTTCAATCATCTTCTCAATCTCAGATTGAAACATTTATAAGCTTTTCTCTTAGTGGAATAACCAAGGAAGATCCCTTCATCACTTCTACCATCAAAATTTCCTATCACATCATCTCTTTTGATATAGCATTTACTACCAAATATTCTAAAATATTTCACAGTAGGAGCATGATTAAACCATAGTTCATAAGGAGTCTTATTAGTACCTTATATGATCTGAATTATGTTCAAAGTGTAAACAATAGTACCAAAAACTTCTCTCCAATGAACATGCGACACATTGCCTTCAATCAACATAGCTCTTGAAACATCTAATATAGTTTTGTTTCTTTGCTCTGTAATCCCATTTTGTTGTGGTGTCCTAGGAGTATATGTTTGTCTATATATTCCATGATCTTTGTAGTAGGTTTTGAACAAATCTGAAGTAAATTCTCCACCTCTATTCGATCTTAAAATTTTTATTTTCAAACCTAATTCATTCTCAACTTTTGCTTTGAATATCTTGAATTTATCAAAAGACTCAGATTTCTCTCTAAGATATGTAACCCACGTCATCCTAGAAAAGTCATCAACATAAGTATGAAATACCTTTCACCATAGTATGATCTTGTTCTTGTAGGACCACACAGATTAGTATGCACAAGATCCAACTTCCCTTTCTCTAAGGACGATTTTATTTTAAATCTACTTATAATTTGTTTCCCCATCACACATTCACTACACATAGTTTTAGCAGGTTTCACAATCTTCAGTAGATCTCTAACAACATTAGTCATACTTGCTTTCAAAATGTTATCAAAAATTACATGATAAAATATTCTATGCCATAACCAACTATCATCAACCTTCACAAAAAAACAAGAAACTTATGTACTGTTCAACTCAAAAAATTACCTCTTGACTTAGTACCAGATGCAATCAAATCTCCTATCTTATTTCTGATAGAACATTTCCCATCAATAAACTTCAATTGATAACCCTTGTCTACAAGCTGTCCAACACTCAACAAATTATGCTTAAGTCCATCCATAATCAATACATCAACAATATTAGTTTTACCATCAAGAGAAATCGATCCTTCTCCAATGATAAACTTAGGAGTATTGCCACCAAATCTGATTACACCACCATCATATTTAGTTACCTAAATAAGCTTATTTCTATCACTATTCATATGATGTGAATAATCACTGTCTATGATCCATTCATATTTCTTTTCAACATGTGAAACTAGGTATTTCTCGTCATGAATAGGTTCATCATCTTTAATAACAATAAATCTAATTTCAGCATAATCCATAACATCATCATTAGATACACCTTCACTAGCATGTAGTTACATTCCTTATCCATAGAGTATTTAGGTCTATGAAACTTAGATTTATGTTTAGGAACCCTTTTAGGACATCTAGATACAAAATGACTTATCTCATTGCACGAAAATAATTTCATAGGTAACTTTCCTTCAAATTTACCCTTACCTCTCTTTTCTCTTATTGCGATCAGGGCCACAATTTTATCTAACTTCCTTTCTTCATACTGTATCTTTTCCCAATCATCAACACATTTAGCAAGTTCTTCTCACATGTCACTTTTGTTGGTGCTCGCAATACCTGATAAAGTCTTTTTATTATTATGCATTGTCGCCTTGAATGTTGTCTCAACCTTAGGTAATGAATCTCCCATCATTATGGCCTCAAAGGTAGTTAATTTCATGATCAACATCTCTTTGTTGAAGTTTGTTGTCAAAGGTATAATCTCCTCTATAGCTTGCACTTTAGTTTTGTAAATAGGTGTCAAAATCTTTGCAATCACTTCTTAATCCTTGTATGTGTCTCTAGAGTTTCTAATGCCAAGAACAACCTCAATAACTCTCTATACATATGCTCTAACATTCTCATCATCTTTCATTTTCATAATTTCCATCTTTGTCTTCCAGTTCTATAGCTTCTCCTACTTAGTAAACTTATCTCCTTCATATAGTGCTACCAATCTTGATCAAATTTTATGTGTAGAATCCAAATCTTTAACCTATGTGAATTCACCTTCAGAGAGTGCACTAATCAATGATTCTCTTGCAACCATGTTTCAAGAAAACAACTTCTTTTCATCATCAGTAGCTTAATCTAGTTCATCTCCAGTCTTGATCTTCTCATCTTTCTTTGTAATCATCTAGTAGTCAATTACCAAACATGACAAATGAGTTCTCATCTTGTTCTTCCAATTGACAAAGTTTTTAGGATCTAACTTTAGACTATCCTTCCTATAGTACACCATTTTTAGGATCACCTTAAGGTGTTAAGCTTTCTCTCTAAGGACCAGAAGGTTTGATACTAATTATTAGTAATAATAGTCCACCAGAAAAACTAAGGGGGGGGGGTGTGAATCAATTGCGTGCAAAATACTTGAAATTTAACCTTTAACAATCAAAAGATAAATGCAATTCAGAAAACATTAACAACAACACTATAACACAACCATTTGTTATCGAGGAAACCCTGTTAAGGGAAAAAACCCAGTGGGAATTAGTACCCACAAATAATGCACTGAAAGTATAGTATCCCTGTTAGGAGATTTAGCCCTGTTAGGAGTGAATTATTACATATAGTATGCAATCCCTGTTAAAGGATAGAACATGTTAGGATTCAATAGAAACAATAGGCACACTGTCTAGGCTCACTACCTAAAGAAGGTTAAATCCACCTTCTGGACATACTGTCCAAAATACAGATGTATAGAAGATATACAATCCAATGAACTGACTGATAGCAACAAATTTGCTTAAATAGTTCGAATGAATTTATTCAATCACAACCTCTTCTCTACATCCAAAAGACTTCACAAATACATGTTCACATCTTCCACACTTTGTTGTCTCATCCCACACTCCACAAAAGTAAACAACTTTCCTTTATACAAGTTTACAATAGGCAATTAGGTCGGTCAATTAAGACTTACCCAATGCACAAATAATTACATAACCCCTTCCTAAATTACACACGGTACCTATACCAAGTAAAAATTAATTAAAATTCATCAAATATAATCCAAGATCTGTAATCCATGCTCGCAATCCAAAATACATACCACATCTTTGAAGATAGCCCCAAATAGGTTTTCTCCAGAACACACGCCACAGTTGGCATCACCAAGATTCTTGTGACCCAAGAATGATAAAAAAAATCCTCAACATGTCTTCTGACATACCTCAAGCTCGCATAACATGAATAATTCTTGCACTCAAGTTATCTTCAAAACTTAGAGAATAAATTTTTCACGGTACACTGTCACTATTCTGCAAACAGTTTTCACCAAAATTGTTGTAACTCAAACAAACATAAACATTAACTCAAGAGACCTTAGATATAAGATCATAACTCATCCCTATACACATTCCTATCTTCACATACTCTGAAATGTTTGTACAATCTTCATACACTTCTGTTAGTCATCCATGCACCAACGATAACTAGTCTGTCTGTTTTCATCAGAAACATATGTTGACATCAATAACAAAACATGAATGCCAACAACTCCAACAGAAGCCAATTCCAACATATAATATTTGTAGGGGTTTCAATCAAGAATCCTTGATTAAAGGGATCATTGGTGTTGTGGAAGAGTTATTTCAAAGTGATTAGAAGTTCAAATTTTCTTGGATGCCTTGATTGGAGGATTGAGTTGATGAGGGGAAAGAGTTAACTCAAAGTGAGTAGAAGTTCAACTCTGATTGACTGCCTTGATTGGAGAATTGACTTGATGAGATGTAAAGAGTTAACTCAAAGTTAGTAGGAGTTCAACTCTGACTGACTTCCTTGATTGGAGGATTGACTTGATAAGATGGTGTATCATCTTAAAATAGAAGCACTTCCATTTTGGTAGGTTTAGCACCCTCTTTTAGTGTATTTACATGATAGATTTGCATTTAGGATGCATCTGCACTTGGAATTAGGGTTAGGATCCTGAGGATTCTCATTGATTTCCTTCTCTATGGTTCTATTTTCTAGGTAGGACCTATGTATTGGTCCTCCTAGCATTCATTTCATCTATTTTAGGTTCCTGTGCCTATTTCTAGTATTTTGTTCTATTTTCTCATCTTCCTAGGTCCCTACCCGACCTGGGAACCTCACTGGGACTTTATGTTGATCGGCTTGAAACCTCAGGTCAGATTCGAGGTTGATCCTAACCTAGGTCAGGGTTGAGGTCAACCTTGACCTAGGTTAGTGTCAAGGTCAACCTTGACCTAGGTTAGGGTTGAGGTCAACCTTGACCTCTGTCAGGTTTTGGTTCCCGCTTTCAAATTTAGATCATAACTGGGTTCTAAATCTAAAATTGGTCACCGGGTCCGATTGCGGGAGGGTTTTCTTTCAAATATAATTAATTGCATTTCCTCCTTAGTTGGTGATTGTGATTGGACCATGACTCAAGATGAAATTTGAATTATGGGCCCTCGCATTTCCCTAGGAGGCTTACCTTGAGATCTCTATATAAACACTCTCTTTTGCCTTCATTTTGGGAGGACAACATTACGATATTGTGACATGATACAATGATGACATGATGATGATGCAAGTATGCAAGAGGATGATATAGGAGGACAAGACATGATGATTCCTTAATACATGCAAGCATATTTGTGGACAAGCTATTGTGGAACTTCATTGAAGCAAGAAAGAGTTCTTCCTTCCTTTTTCTTTGATCTACCATTTTCAACATTCAAGCATTCAAAAGATTTAATCACGGGGTAGAAACTATGGATTGTGAGTTTGGTAGGAGTAATTTAGCCTTGGGGGCTTGGTATGATTTCTTTATCATATTCAAATCTATGCATTTATTTCTCATTTCAATTCATGCTAGGGTTTCAATCTAGAGGACTAGATCTTGGCATTACACATTCAAAGCTCTTCCTAAGAGCAACACACACACATATTCTATTGCATCCAGCTATTTGTGGAGGTGGAAACCACCAAAATGGGGGTTTGATTAAGGAAAAACCCTATATAGCCACCCCAAACCACCATTTTAAGATATCTATAGTCACTATTTTGGGAGTTGCAGAGTAGATTCAAATACCATTTTTGGCCAACTTCTGGGATCCGCAAACAGATTTTCCGTTGGAGTAGTGTAGGTCAAGGTCAACATTCTGGGGTACAATTGCACCCCTGCAAAAAGGTCAAGGTCAACCTGACTCAGAAAAGGAAAATATTTTTGGGTTTTGTTTGTCTCTACGTTTATGTTCTAGATCCGATTGCAGAATATCCAAAAACTCAACACAGACATCAGAAAAAAGGCTTTTCCAAATCTGCTATATTGTGAGGTATGTATTTTATTCCATTATTCTTTACAAACATTTCCATATTTACATTCCTTATTATTACAATTAAATGTAAGCAGTTAAATGTTGCATAGGGTCTCTTTTATGTACAAATCCTCATTGTTCAAAACCCTATCTTAAGATCTCCATATTTCCCCCCTCTACATTTTGGTGAACCCGCGATACACAACTCTTTCTTTTTGGTGTTAGATTTGCATTTTATGTTAGATCTTACATGCATATAAAAGTAGATTTATTTTAAGTTCTTGCATTTATATTTCAAAGATAAAAATTACAAAATTTCTTTAAAAATACAAAAAAAATTATATTTTCATGCTTGTAGTGCTACGTTGTGTTCAACATGTATGATTTTTGTTTTGAATACTTTGATGAGCCTTTTATTGCAAAAGAGGATAGATCCCCTAATGTGGTACATGGTAGTGAGGATGGAAATTGTTCGAATACGATCTCCATTGATCCAATTCCTATTTCATTCTCCTCCATAACCTCTTCAAATGACCTTTACCACAGGGTGTATGCATGGTTACCTTCATGTTCCACTATTTGCAACATTGATGCACCTATAATGTTATATCCTAAATCTTTATTGATGGTAAAAGGATGTACTCGAATAACAATTAAGGGTAAACCTAGAGATCCTTTGGATTTCTTTGATAACACAGATTCCGTTTCACATTCTTATCACACATGGAATAATCCTCAGCCTATTGTTCCAACTTATTTACCTCCTTCTCAAAATATGCTTCCTCAAGCACCTAAGTTACCATCTTCCTTTAAGGAGTATGACTTAGTTGAACAATTACGTGCTACTCCCACAAAGATATCTTTATGGGAATTGCTTCAAACTTCTCCGACATATCATGAGGCATTGCAAAAGGTTTTATCTACCCTTCCTGCTTTGCCTCCTAACCAAGAGAATATTAATTAATTTTTGGAATGCATGCATACTATGCCTTCTGTACCTCCTATTGTGTTTACCAATGATGATTTACCTTCTGTTGAGGTGCAGCATCAATAAGATGCTCTTATGGTTGTTGTTTCTATCAATCAGAGTATCATTCGTAGAGCATTAATTGACATTGGATCTGGGCTTAATGTTTGTAGCATGGATATGATTAAGGCAATTAAGGATGATCTTACAACTATTCAACCTGATAATGTCTCTATTCATAGATTTGATAATATTACAAAGAGAACTTTGGGCATTATTACGCTACCTCTTAAGGTTGGTCCACATATTCTCAATACACCTATACATGTTATGCCTAGGCCTCTCAATTATGACCTTCTTTTAGGATGACCTTGGTTACATACTATGCATGCTATTCCTTCTACTCTTCATCGCAAAGTTAGGTTCATTTATAAAAATTTGATGTATACGCTACATGCGGATGATGCACTGAATCCTTGCTTAAATGTGGAATATGCTAAAGTTTCCAAACCTCTCCAACCAAGTAAAGAAACTTAGAAGGCACCTGAGATTAAACAAACTGAAGCTTCATCCTCTTCTTTGACTGAGGATGATTGGGGAACGTTGGACTTTAATCCTTCTTTTATTGGAGAATATAAAGTTTCTGATTTGGAATTCATGAAACAACAAAGTGGGTTTGAAAAAAAAGTCTTTATTCCTTCCCCACTTTCCGCGGAATTAAAAATTAACTTTGTTGCTGCCTCAATGGATGAAACAATTGAAACAATAAAACCTGATTGCTATGACATTATCACATACACAACTCTTTTGACTCATTCTAATATGGCCGATAGATATGGTTCTGGTTATCCTCTGCTCAAGAAATCAGGATTTAATGGGAAAGGATGTAGTAAATATGAACAAGGTATACAAGTACCTTTAGACAATAAAATCTATGATTATACATATGGATTGGGGTTCAATCCTTACAAACAACCATCAGCTTTTCCTCTCAATGTTAATCATATCTGTGGTTGAAATTTAAAGTTGGTTAACCCACTCCTCCTTGACATGGATCAAAAACCTATCTTGGATGTTTTTCCCGAAGATGAAGCTTTAGTGGATTTTTTAGGAGCTTATGAGGATCTAGCTATGTTTCATCACAAAAGAAGGAAGCCCTATTGTCTAAACACAAAAGATTATTTTGGAGAACATGATGAACAAGATATTTCTCCTTTACCATGGAGAACATGATGAACAAGATATTTCTCCTTTACCATGGAGAACATGATGAACAAGATATTTCTCCTTTACCAATGGATTCTTTGATACAAAGTAATTTTCTCATAATTGAGACTATTGAGGTTCAAGTGGACGAAAATGACTCTGAGAAAATGATAAAAATTGGGAAATGTTTGAATCAAGATGAATGTGATCAGTTGATTTCCCTCTTGCTTGAATATAAGGACATCTTTTCTTGTAAATATTTAGATATTCCAGGTATAGATCCTAAGATTGTTACTTACAACATTGTTCTCAAACCAAATGCTAAACCTGTGAAGCAGAAAATCTGAAAGATGAATCCAGGAATTGCCTTATTAGTCAAAGCTGAAATTGAAAAATTATTGAGTGCTAGATTTGTCCTCTCTATTGATTACTTAGAATGGATTTCAAACATTGTGGTTGTTTCAAAAGGAGAAAATAATATAATTATGTGTACTAACTTTCAAGATTTAAATAAAGCATCCTTAAAAGATGATTTTCCATTACCTAATATTGAAATGATTGTAGATTCAACAACGGGTCATGCTATATCATATTTTATGGATGGATTTTGGGCTATAATCAAATCTTTATTCCTCCCAAATATCAACTTAAGACCACATTTATAAAACCTTGGAGAACATTTTGTTGGGTCACGATGCCTTTTGGGTTAAGAAATGCGGGAGCAACTTATCAACGCGCCATGATTTTGATTTTTCATGATTACATTCATAAGATTCTGGAAGATTATGTGGATGATATCTTGGAAAAATCTATACAAAGAGGAGATCATGTTAGCATTTTACGACAAATATTTGAGAGGATTAGAAGTTAGAATATGAGGTTGAATCCTAAGAAATGCGCCTTTGGAGTTGATTCTGGTAAATTATTAGGGTTTATAATCTCTAAGAGAGGCATAGAGGTTGATACTGAAAAGATTGATGCTATTGTTAATATGCCTCCTCCTAAGAACATTTCTCAGTTACAAAGTTTACAAGGAAAAATTCAAGCCATTCATCGCTTTGTTTCTAACTTAGCTGATAGAACTGTTCCTTTTACTTCCTTGCTTAGAAAGGATACCAATTTATCTTGGAATGAGGAATGTAAACATTCCTTTGAGCAATTTAAGGAGTATCTCGCCAATCCTCCTATTTTTCAACCTTCTCAATTTGATAAACCCTTTTATCTATATACTTCACCCACTCTGAATGCGGTGAGTGCATTATTAGCTCAGCATGATAATGAAGGTAAGGAAAGAATTGTGTACTACATTAGTCAAAATTTACTTGATTACGAAACAAGATACACATACTTGGAAAAACAATGCTTAGCTTTAGTTTATGCTTGTCAAAAACTCATGCATTATCTATTAAATGTTGAGGTCAATGTGATTGTTAAATCTGATCCTTTGAAACATATTTTCTTGAAAAATGATCTCTCTGGGCATCTTACAAAGTGGGTGATGTTACTTATGGAATTTGATCTAAAATTTATTTCTCAAAAGTCAATTAAAGGACAAGCTTTAACAGATTATTTGGCTGGAGCTCCTTGTCCTCATTCTGATACATGCTTTACTTCAATAGAATTCCTCGATGAAAACATTCTAGCTATTAAAAAAGATGATGTTTGGGAATTATATTTTAACTAATCTAGATGTAAGATGGGTTCTAGTGTTGGCATTATCTTGATCCCTCCTATGAAAAAACTGATCCCTATGTCATATAAATTGACTTTTCCTTGCACTAAAAATATTGTGGAGGATGAAGCTCTTATCGGTGGCTTACAAGGAGCTTCATCCCTTAACATTAAAAACTTAGAAATTTATGGAGATTTTTAATTGATTATGGAATAGATTAAAGGAGGTTATCATACTAAGAATGATAAAATGACACAATATAGATATTTGGCTCTTGATATTATTTCACAATTATCTTCTTATACGATTCAAAATTTACCTAGGAAAGATAATTGACATGCAAACGCCATGGCAAGCACAAGTTCTTTAGTTTGTCTTGAGAATAATGCTGAAGACTTTCAATTTACTATACATACTCTTAAAAACCCTAAAATTTCCAATGAGGTTACCTCTGATTGTTTCAATTTGCATTTGGATGAATGGTATTCTCATATCTTTCATTTTTTGAAAGATGGTACTTTTCCTGAATTAGCAACATGGAACATGCATAATCATGTTAGGAAGCTTGCAACATGTTATATAATTTTAGGAGATACACTTTATAAATGCTCTTATGATGGTTTACTATTAAGATGTCTTGGTAGAACTGAAATTCTGATAACTTTGGCAGAAGCTCATTCTAGTTCTTGTGGAGGACATTTTGGTGCAAAATATTTAGTCAATAAACTTCTTAGAATGGGATATTATTGGAAAACAATGGAACAAGATTATTTCATGTTTGTTATGAAGTGTCCTCAATGTCAACAACATGGAAATTTGATTCATGCTCCTGCTCGTGAGCTTCGTAATCAAGTGGCTCCATGGAATTTTAGTATTTTGGGTTTTGATCTTATTGGAAAAAACTCACCGCCTTCTTCTCAAGGACATACATACATCTTGATAGCTACAAATTACTTTATAAAGTTGGTGGAAGTTGTCCCTCTCTGTTCAAATACTGTGGATGTTATCTGTGATTTTACTCTTAACAATATTATAACACAATTTGGTATTCCTTCAACGATAGTTTTAGATAATGGTACCTCTTTCAAGAATAAACAAGTCACGAAATTATTGGAGAAATAGCGAATTTGACATAGATTTGTAACTCCCTATTTAATGGTCAAGCTGAAGCATCAAATAAGGTCATGGAACAAATTCTAAAGAAAACAGTTAATAAGCATGCGAAAGATTGGCATAGGCAACTTACCTATGCTTTATGGGCTTATAGGACTAGTGTTCGTATTGCCACAAGTACTTCTCCTTATAACCTTTTTATGGCACTGATGCTATTATGCCTTTGGAATTAGAAATACCTTCTTTACGTGTTTCATTTCATGGGATAATTGACAAAGATACATTTCACGAACAACGATTACAAGAATTAGAAATGTTGGATGAACAACGAATAAATGCTTTGGAACATATAAAGGCTTATCATAAATCACTCCAGAAGCAGTATAATCATAAGGTAATTTAACAATCATTTTTAGTAGGTGATTTAGTGCTATATGAGAATCAAAGAAATGTGGATGCTTTACTTGGTGAAAAAGGAAAGTTTAGCCCTAATTGTCTTGGAACTTTTGTTGTAATCGAAGACTTTGGTTCAGGTGCTTACAAAATTGTTGATATGGATGGTGTGCCTCTTAAGGAACCTATCAATATTATGCATTTAAAAGATTATTATCCTTAATATATCATTCTTCCATGTGTATTTATGTATTCCTTATAAAATAGTTATATATGTTTTTATAGGTTATGTGATTTTAGCGGATTATGTTTGAATACATTTATACATGTTCTTTCTTTCTGTTAAGTTTTATGTTATTGGTGAAAATATAGTAATCAAATATAGAACTAACTAGCAAAGAGAGTTTTTCATTCATATATAATATTTTTTCTTTGAGTTTGATACATATGTGGCATAATGCCCTATCTACCACCCTCTCTATCTCTACGCTCTGATGGTTGATGGCTCCCGAATATCTTTGATCTATGATGAGAAGATGCAGATCTCAGTATGGTATTCCATGACTGGCTCCTCAACATGCTGAGATCATAAACACACTCATGTGATCTAGTAGGTCAGCCATCCCTCTCTCTCTCTCTCTCTGGACACAAGCAAAGATGTCAACATGCCTGCTGGGATCTCTTTGACCAATAGGGAACTCTCGCTCACTGGCTGGTAGTCGGTAGGACAAACAAGTATCCTTCAGGACCTTGAATACAAAGCTCCTCCACTCTGCTATGCTGGATGTAGAATTAAAACATATTTATTTGTTAACACTTTTTCTTCAAAAATTAAGTTACATATTTCAATAAAATACATGTCTTATACTTGGATCTCCCTCTTGGGCATCACTAAAGGGTCTAGATGGTGGGGCCATGGAGTGAATACTCTCTCCACACTTGATCTATCTAGGTATCGGGGGTGGTGTCTCTGTATGGGTGTGTGGAGGTCATCATGATCTCAGTGGTGTTGCCTGAACAACATAATCATCTGCACCCATACTACCCATTGGGGGAATCCTATTTGCTCTCTCCTCCGATCTCTCCTCCTCCATGGGATCTCCCTTAGAGGTGGGCTCCTCCTCATCTATGTGATCCTCCTCCTCCTCCTCCTCCTCCTCTAGTACACCACTATCTTGGTGTGTCCTCTCTGAAAAGCCTGGATCACCTATGGGGTAGTCCTTAGGGAAGATGGGGCGGTTCCCTTCCAGACTCCAGTATCTAATGTAATCCATGCTAATTCCCATTGGGGATGCACCAAGGGATGCCTCTACATCCTCTCTCTCATCTGTATCACTGTCTATAATATCGGCTACTGATGGCCAGCGTATAGCATCGGGTCTCTAGTAGTATCTCATCGGATGTGCATACTGAGGTACTTCTCTAGGGGCTCCTTGTACACGACCAAACTATCTCATCACTCTGTCATAGTAATATGACATTACTATGTGACTGGGATGACCCTCTAGCATCTTGCGCTGCTGAGAGTGTCTCATCTAGTGTCGTGTATTTGACCACTTTGTCATATGATGGTACGGTCTCCATATCACATTTGTACCTGGTATACGGTCTAGACGTGCCCTCCAATAAAGGATATCTCCATACTACAAGGAAAATCCCAGTGGATAAGAGAAGGATCTAGGTGCGCCCGTATCTACCATCACCGGATAGCCCTGTGGTTGTGTACATGTGAAGTGCTCAAATAAAAAAATCTGCAATAGTGTGCATACCATGCGACTCTCTCGCCGATATCTCACCAACCAACATAACTCATGATATAGATGGGCTAGCATGTTGTGGTCCCATGCAAAGATAGTCCTATCACTCTCTATCCTGCGTATGGGATGGGTAAAAGGCACTAAAAATATTGTACCCTTTGTGTTGGGTACTACAACCAAAGAAAGTATACACAACATAACCCTCCATACCAAGGGTGTCAGACCTGTTAGTATAGATGGTAGAGTGATGTGGTCTGCTCGGGTTCACATCTGTGGAACCCATCCTATAAAATACTCTAAATCTACATGAATATCATTGGAACACCACTATTTTCTTAGTCTGACGGGCTCGCCTCAGACTGGAAGTTGCAGGATCATGTATAAATCCTCTAATGTCACTGTGATCTCTCCTGAGGGAAGATGAAAGGAAAAAGTGTCCTCATTCCACCTATCTATAAGAGATGATATCATGGCTCGGTTAAATCTCATATTTAATAGAACAGATACCCAGTACAGTCACACATCTCTCAATAGTTGTGTCTCATCCTCATCTAGCTTGGACAACTTCTCTCTGATCAACAGTAGTGGCCCTCCAAAGGGGTGATCTCAGAGATGAGCCGGGTCCTGTCAGCACAAAACAACATCATATCAGACATATACAATAGTTAAAATTCACATACCACTTGACCAGGTCAAGGTCAACCTTAGTTAGATCAAGGTCAACCTTCCTGGGTTGAGGTCGACCTCACCCTAGAAGAGGATCTAAACCTTCCCAATTCATGTCGACCTTAAAGGGTCAAGGTCGACATGATTGGGTCAAGGTTGACCTTTAAGGGTCTGGGTCAACCTTGCCTATCAAAATAGGAAATTACATTGTAGAAATAAAAAATAGTAGGCTTACCTCGAGAAGCAGCTGTCCTATGGCCATGCACTGTCTCAGGAGCTCCATCTGTGTCGCTCGAAGTTCTTCTCTAATTAGCATCTTTCTTTCTCTCCCAAAATTTGCAAATGGTAAGAATGAGGAGGTATGTGTTCTCTTCCCCTATTTATAGATAGAAATTAGGGTCTTTGTGAGGATTTTTAGGGTTTTATTAGGGTTTACCTAGGTTAAATTCAAATTTCCTTGCATGTGCTCTTGGATAGGCATTCACTCTTTTCAACATAACTTGAGTTCTGTAGCTCTATTTTTAGTTCCATCTGCAACATTGGAATCATGATTCAGATACCTAAATCCTTGAATTAGTGTAGGAAGGTTTAGGATCCTTCTAACTAGTTTAGGAAAATATTTTTCAACAAGGTGCATATCCAGTGTATATGACTATCCTTATCACCTTGTTTCACCCTTTAGAAGTAGAAAGCCAAAATATGGGGGCATAAGGGGCTCTATACACTTCTAAAAATCATCTTAGTAAGGCTCAAGTGATTTATGGATTTTCATTAACCTTGTGTGTTGCAGGTTGTGGGTACTAACAGTTTCTTGCAGGATCTCTACATTAAGGACTTGGATATATCCTTTTTGCCTTTATGATTTTTTCTTACTTTAGCTTGCATATTCACATAGTTTCATATCTAAGATAAAGTGGGGGCTAAATTTATCATCTTAAAATCAAAGCACTTCCATTTTGGTAGGTTTAGCACCCTCGTTTAGTGCATTTACATGAAAGATTTGCATTTAGGATGCATTTGCACTTGGAATTAGGGTTAGGATCCTAAGGATTCTCCTTAATTTCCTTCTCTGTGGTTATATTATATAGGTAGGACATATGTATTGGTACTCCTAGCCTTCATTTCATCTATTCTATTCCCCTATGTGTGTTTCCAGCATTCTGTTCTGTTTTCTCATCTTCCTATGTCCCTGCTCAGCCTGGGAGCCTCACTGGCACTTTATGTTGACCGACCTAAAACCTCAGGTCAGGGTTGAGGTCGACCTTAACCTAGGTCAGGGTCAAGGTCAACCTTGACCTCTATCAAGTTTTGGTTCCCTCTTTCAAATTTGGATCATAACTGGGCCTTAAATCTAAAATTGGCCCCTGGGTCTGAGTGTGGGAGGGTTTTCATTCAAATATAATTAATTGCATTTCCTCCTTAGTTGGTGATTGTAATTGGACCATGATTCGAGACTAAATTTGAATTATGGGCCCTTGCATTGACCTAGGAGGCTTACCTTGAGATCTCTATATAAACACTCTCTTTGGCCTTCATTTTGGGAGGACAACATTACGATAGTGTGACATGATTATGACATGATACAATGATGACATGATGATGATGAAAGTATGCAAGAGTATGATATAGGAGGACAAGACATGAAGATTCCATAATACATGCAAGAATTTTTGTGGACAAGCTATTGTGGATCTTCATTGAAGAAAGAGTGAGTTCTTCCTTCCTTCCCTCTTCTTTGATCTACCATTTTCAACATTCAAGCATTCAAAAGATTCAATAATGGTGTAGGAACAATGAATTATGAGTTTGGTAGGAGTACTTTAGCCTTGGGGGATTTGTATGCTTTCTTTATCGTATTCAAATCTATGCATTTCTCTCTCATTTCAATTCATGCTAGGGTTTCAATCTAGAGGATTAGATCTTGGCAATACACATTCAAAGCTCTTCCTAAGAGCAACACACACACATATTATATTGCATTCGACTATTCATGGAGGTGGAAATCACCAAAATGGGGGTTTGAATAAGGAAAAGCCCTATATAGCCACCGCATAACACCATTTTCAAATATCTACAGTCGTTGTTTCAGAAGTTTCAAAGCAGATCCAGATACCCTTTTCGGCCAACTTCTGGGATTCGCAAACAAATTTTCCGTCGGAGCAGTGCAGGTCAAGGTTGACATTATTGGGTACAATTGTGCCCCTGCAAAAAGGTCAAGGTCAACCTGACTTAGAAAAGGAAAAGTTTTCTAGGTTTTGTCCGTCTCTGCATTTGTGTTCCAAATCCGGTTGCAGAATTTCTGGAAACTCAACACAGACATTAGAAAATAGGCTTTTCCAGATCTTCTATATTGTGAGGTTTGTATTTTATTCCATTATTCTTTGCAAACATTTCCAGATTTACATTCCTTATTATTACAATTAAATGTAAGTGGTTAAATGTGGCATAGGGTCTCTTTTATGTGCAACTCCTCATTGTTCAAAACCCTATCTTAAGATCTCCATGTTTTCCCCCTCTACAGATGGAAAGAGTTAACTCAAAGTGAGTAGGAGTTCAACTCTGCTTGTCTCCTTTGATTGGAGGATTGACTTGATGAGATGGAATAGAAGACTAAGTTAGATTGATTAGTTAGAAGAGATAATTGTGGAGTCAAGAGTCGTGATTGAGAAGCTAAATCAAAGTGAGTGTGAGTTAGGATTTAGGAGGATAAACATGATTTAAATAATTAATAAATTATTTACTTGCACATGTGGAGATATTTATAAATAAATAAGTACTTATTTATTTATGAGAGGAAGGATTAGTATAATTAAATAAATAGAATTTATTTAATCATGAAAGGATATTTGATTTAATAATTACATAAATGTAATAATAAGAAAGGGGAAATATTAATTAAATATGATTATTTAATTAATTATAATGAGATAGGGAATAAAAATAATGTTTAATTATTTTATTATTTTATAGATGATTTGGTGATGAAATATTGATTGGATGATTAATAATTAAGGTAATTAATTTTTCTTTGATTAAGTAAAATTAGGTTTTAGGGACCCAAAACCCGTTACATCAAATATTTAAAGATAAAAGTGTTAAAGTCCATCAAAAAATGAAACTATGAATAAAAACCAACAACATACTAAGATGACACAAAAAGAGATAGAGCCAACAAACCAACTGAAACCAACACAAAGCTAACAACAAGACACAAAGCAAAAACATAACTAAACAAAGTTTTTCAGAAGATTTTCCACTTCCATCTCCAGGTGCTCCATGTTTGCAACAACATTCTTCAGATCCTCAATATCTTAGTTTGGCTTCATATCTTTCTTCTTCATGCTAGCATGAGTCCTCTTGACAGGACCAACAGTCTCCTCAAAACCAACCTCCTTTTCACCATCAATCTCTACAGTGGATTTTTCTAGATTAATCTATTCCATCTTCCCAACAAGGATCTTCATGTTATCCATAGAAGCCTTAATAATCTTGTGGCTTTGTTCACCAATTTTCTTCAGAGTGGTTCCAAACTTAGAAACCCTAGGCTCAATCTCTTCATTAATGTTTTTATCTTGGTTAGTCCTAAGGGTCTCAACATCCTTAAGAAAATGGGAAATATTTTCTATAGAAACATTCTTCTCACTTGTAGACCACAGATCATTAGCAATAGTAGGAAAAATGCTGCTATCTTTTCCCACTCTAGAGGCAAGTAAATTTTCTAGCTTGCTAGAGAGAGCCCTGTATTTCATATTAATATCCTTGACCTCATGGAAATACCACCTCATGATCTTGTAAAAATACACAACACCCTTCTTGACCATTTGTAGAATATCCAAGGAGAACTCTCTATGATGCCGGTCTAGCTCGCTCATATCATCAACATCCCTAGTCTTCATTCCTTGATCTTTACTCTCCTCAGAATCAGAAGGGGAAACATTACCCTCCATCTAAAAATGCACATTTTTCAAATTTATGTCCTCAGGGGGAGGCACAAATGTCCTTATCAAGGTCCAATATTTTATGTTTTCTATAACCAAGGAGAGGTTTTTTGGCTTTATTGGTAGTCAAGGAAGGTGTGAGAGTATCTTTACCCACCTGACTAACAGGGGAGCCATAAAAAAATTCAGCTTCTTAGGAGGGGGAAGCTCCACATCCATATCCCACTCCTCCTCACTTTCTTCCTCATTAAGTGAGATATCCTCCTCCTTCACCCTTTTTTTCTTACTGCCACTCAGTTGGGGTTTAGTATTTTTAGAGGAGGGCTTACTAGTAGAGGGTCCTTTACCCTTCCCTATCTTCTTAGGGTTCTTCACTGGGGTGGAAGACCCCGAGACTTCTTGAGCATATGTATCCCACCCACCATTGTCATCTTCCTCCACTTCATTCTTTGAATCTCTAGAATCAAAAATCCTTAAAATGTTTAATAGAAGTGGAATTAAAATGATCATAAATTAGCAACATTATCCCATCATGGGGAGCAGGGTTTCCATAAGGGTTTTCCCTAAAATATTTATACTTGCATTCAAAGAATAAAATAAATAATATAGAAATGAAACTTTGACATCATGCCAAAAATGGTTTAGTAAAAGAAAATGATACCCATAAACTCTTGTATACCTTCCATCAAGAGTAATATACTACATAATAGAAAGCATAACTTGTCTCCATACCAATTATATATCCTTTTATGTATAGTAGGTATTACCTTTTTTTTGACAAGAATCTTCTTTTCATCTTCTTCCTTAGGAAACCTCTTCATTGATAACTTGGTCACCTTCCCATCTCTATAGAAATTTATCCCTTCCAGAGGAAAACCCATCACCTCAACAATTACATCCTCATCTAACCTCATAGACCTTCCACCAATGGTAATTTTACCATTCTTCCACTCTTTCTTGAACAACCTACTCACATCAGAATTTTTCCCATGAAGGCACTGCATATAGTTAGGGAGGCTGCCTCTTCTATGGATGTGCCAGACCATGGGGTTAGCCTTCCAATCGTCACACCCTAGAGGCTCAAATCTCTTCCTATCCCCCATGCTTCCTTTCTCACAATTTTTTAAGTTATCCCAGCTCTGATCTCTGTAAAAATGATGAAATGTAGAGAAACCCTAGAAGCTAACATTCAAAATAAGAATATAGATACTCAACACCCATAAAATGTGTGAGCCCTTATTATTTTTAAATGCTAGCTTGTACCTCAGACAACTACCATAATTAATCATCATTAATTGATCCTTTTTTTCTTTCATTGAAACTTGTGGGAAATTTACCCTTTTTCCGTGGGTTCAATCATAGTTGAGAATGACTTTCACATAAGCATTGAAAGCCCCTACACCCATCCACATCATCTTTGTGTTATCTCTAACTCCAGCGTTGACAAGCCAGTTTTCCATGAAATTAACTTCCTGATAAGCACAGGAAATATAACATTTATTGAAGGACTTGATTATACTTATAGAGGAAACAATTAAATTATTAATGGTCCAAGAGGATTTTCTAAGGCCCTTGAGACACATTAATGTGTTTTTTGAATCTCCCTCTATCCAAACCTTTCATCAATTAAGGTTCTTGGAAAGGATCAAAGCCTGGTAAGCTCCCATAGCCTCAACAAGGTGGTTGGTCTTAAATCCCAAGGGGAGTGCCACTGATGCTAAATACTGGACTTTATCATCTCTTATCACTCCCCCACACTCAGTCGGCCCAGGATTACCCTTGGCCGACCCATCAAATTTAATTTTCACCCATCTAGTAGGAGGAAGGGACCATGTGCATCCTTCTCTAGCATTTTTAACAATACAATTAGAATTTACAGAAGTAATCTTCCATTGCTGCTGGATATTAAGGTCATACTGACTCTTGGCAGGAAGAGAGACACCAAAAATGTGAAAGTTTTAACTAATCGCCTTGGCAATTTTTTCAAACACAATCTTAGGAGGAAGAGACGAGTCTCTAAAAATGCAATTGTTTCTTTCCTTCCAGACACCACACAAAATATGGGGGAGAATAAAAGACTAGAGAATCTTAATTGATTGATTAGACAAGGGGAAACACCATTGTTGAAAGAGATCTTGAACATAGAGGGTACAAACCCAGGATAGATTTAGAATTTATAGGACTTTACTCTAAATGGTGGAAGTGAAAGAGCAATGAAGAGAAATGTGAGAGACCAATTCCTTCTCATTCATACAGAGAAAACACATGTTGGGAAGATAAAATCCTCTATGACATAGATTATCAATGTTTAAAATTTTATTCTGCAAAAGGATCCAGAAGAACATATTCACCTTAGGAGTCAACCCGTGCACCCACCCCTTCAACCAGCATGGAGGGGGTGCAGGAGAACTTGACAACATAACCAATTTTGATGTCACAAAGAAATCCACCGAAGAGGTTCCTATCCAAATCACTTTATCTTCAAGATCAGGGGCCAATATCATTGAGAAAAGAGCATATTGAAGGGGCAGGAGGTAGTTTCTCACACCCTTCAAATCAACCTAGAAATGATTCCTTTAGTAGTCAACAACATAAATTCCAAATCTATCTTTGTAGAGCTGCATGAAGGGAAAAAATAAGAAATTTGATAGAGGGGGACCTTCGTCAGCCATTGATCTTCCTAGAATATGACTTTCTTCCCATTCCCAGTTCTCCAGCCAACTCCCATGGACGCTATCTACTTGGCCCTAGTCACACTATTCCAAATGAAGGAACCCAATGGGACCTTAGGAGAGAAGAAGAAGTCATCTAGGGTCAGATTAGCAAATAAGTACTTACTTTTCCAAATAGAACTCCACTCACCTTTCTTATCATAAGTACACTAGTTTTGCCTAACAATAAGAGCCTTGTTAAGAGTTTTTATACTTTTGATACCGAGCCCTCCCAAGCACTTTGGATTTCAAACGCATTGCCTGGTAATGAGAGATAACCTATTTTTTTCCTCCACTCCAGACCAAATGAATCTCTTTTGGATTTTCTCTATGATCTCAACAAATTTAGTTGGTATCTTAAAAAGACTCAAAGCATACACTGACAAACTTTAAGAAGAATATTTTAAGAGTTGTACTTTACCACCTTGACTCAACAAAGTACTTTCACACCCTGCTAATTTCTTGTTAAATCTATCCACCAAAGAGATCTAGAAAGATTCCAAAGGTTTTAAGCATAGAGGAATCCCTAAATAGGTAGAGGGGAGATCACTGATCTGACATCCCAAAATATTAGCAATTCTTTGTTATCTCTCCTTAGGAGTATTTATAAAGAAAAGAGATCTCTTATTCCAATTAATCAGCTGTCCTAAAGCCTCACTATAGTTATTTAACTCTTTCTTCAGAGATCTAGCTTCACCAATAGAGGAGGTCCCTATAAAGATGGTGTCATAAAAAATTTATTGGTGTGATCACACTAAGCATGAGGAAGAGGGGTGACATCCTTAATAATCCCATTCATAACCATCTCACTGATGTATATCCCTATGCATTCTTCCATAATGATAAAAATAATAGGGGAGATAGGACCCCCTTTCCTTATCCCTTTGGATGGCTTAAATAAATGATATGGAGAGCCATTGAAAATCACTGACAGAGGAGTGGGAATAAGTTAGCCAATGAGTTGTAAGACCCTCTCTCCAAATCTGAAACCCTTAAGAATTTTCTCCAACAAGTTCCAATCAACTCTGTCATAGACCTTAGAGAGGTCCAAATTCATTAGGAATCCATATTTCTTAGAGAATTCCAGGGAGTGGATTTTCTCATGCACTGTAATAATGGAATCCAGGATCTAACGCCCCAAAACAAACTCATTATGTTGAGGTGAAATAAGGGATGAAAGAATCACAAGAAGTCTAGAAGTGAGAACCTTATGAATAATCTTTTAGAAAGAATTACACAAGATGATAGGGAGAAATCTATCCATAGAATTATCACCTAGAATTTTAGGAATCAAGACATGAAAAGTAGCATTGAGCTCCTTAAATAACAATCTTGCTCCAAAGAATTCTTTAACTCCTTTAACCACCTCATTTTCCATGATATGCCAATATAAATGGAAGAAAAACATGGGGACACCTTTAGGACAAGGGGCCTTATTATCTATAGAAGGGATAGCTGAGAGGACTTTATTCTGTGCCTCATCCAAAACTGAGGGGATCAAGTCCAAAAATAGGTTCTGGGAATATTCATTCATATTGTTAGCTGAAAGGAGAGCAGAGAAAAAAAGAAATTACTTCCTAATTTCTGCCTCATTCTCCATGGTCATACCATTGACAACCAAGCAAGAAGTTATATTGTTTTCTTTGTGATTCATAGTTGTCATATGAAAAAATCTAGTATTCTTATCTCCAGCCGACAACCATAGAGAACAAGATCTCTGTTTCCAGTATTCCTCTTCTTTAGAAATGATTACATGATACTTGACCAAGATTTTATTTTCACCAGCTATGGAAACATTGTGATACCCCTCAGTCTGAATTCTATCCGGAATCTCTTTAAGCTCCATCTGAATAGCCACCTTAGAGGCAAATAAGTCCCCAAAAACCTCTTTATTCTAGAATTTTTTCTTATCTTTGAAAAATATAAGTTTCTTAGCCACTTTATACATAACTGATCCTTCTACATGGACATTCGACCATTCTGTGATACAGTTTTCTAGATTAGGGTGAACGGTTCACATTTTCTCAAATCTAAAAGGAAAGTTACACTTACTAGAAATCGGGTCTGCCACAAACACGATGGGGAAGTAATAAAATCCAACTCTAGAAAGCGTCGTTAAGGAACAATGATAAGAATCCATCCAGTCACTAGAAGTAAGAGATTTGTCAAGGAAAACTTGAATAATATCATTACCCACTCTCCTATTAGTCCAAATATAAATAGCTCCCTAGAGATCCAGATCATGCAAACACAAATTTACATGGGGGAAACCCTTTGGGGAGATAAACCCACACTCCAAAAGCACCCCAATATATTACAAAAATAAAAAACAAATTACAATATAGTTTCAAAGCAAGCTTCTTTTAGGATTATCATTTACTATAGATCCAAAGGTATCTAGAAAGCTATAAGACTCTTACACAAAACCTCCATCTCAGGGACCTACTATATAGGAGATACAATATAAGAAAGTGTCAAATGATATGACAATACTATGGGCTAAAACCACCCCAAAAAGAGGGACCCATCTTATCTCCAATTAAAGATTCCCTATGACATGTCAATACACATACCAAAACTTGTAACTCCCTTTTACAACAAATTTACTTGTTCGACACATTTTTACATTCCCTATTTCAGGAGACCCAACTTTCGAAGGCCATAACTTTTGAATCATGCACCCAATTTCTCAGTATAACCACTTTTCAAAAACCGAGCTCTACAGTTGGGACAACATAGTGTCATCCTCAAAAATTTTTAATCCCTTTTGGAGCCTCTAAGGCCTTCAAAAAATAGTTCAAAGTTTCATACCACCTAAACATAAATGCCACTTGTGACTGCAAGGTTGAAACACATTTTCCCAACACTTATGATAAATTATGACATATTACTAAGACAATTCGAATAAGTTTTATAAGGCATATTTATTTAAGACAAGTTATAAGAGATTTAGTTAATAATAGTCATTTATGACAAATTCTCTTACAACTGTAGGCATTTTCATATATGAATTTTTTTATGATAGTTGTAAGGTTAACAAGTACATATGTCATACCTATTATTAGCCAAAAAAAAGTGCCCAAATTTTGAGGTGCATGAGAGGGTTAGAAAATGATTTACAAGTGCCATTTTCATGCTTATAGGTGGTTTGAAAATGTGCTACAAGGATCTGCACAACCCTCTATTTTGGTTTTATCTTTAAGCCAATTCAAACTCATATTTCTCTATATATTGTATCTCTTCTATGTGGGTTATGTTATCTATTTTTCTCTAAAAGAGAAAGATGTAGACTCAATGCAATAGCTATGAAATTGCAGGTGCATTATAACAATTTTTTTGTAGATTAATATATTGGCTTGATACTTTGGAGTGTAGGGCATTTTACCTGAAATGGCTTTCCCCATATATATTGGTGTTTCTTCTCTTGTATCTATATTTCTTTCTTATATTCTTCTTCGTTTTATGTTCTTGAAGTGTTGATTTACATGTTGTTATATTGCTAAAATATGATTATAAATTTATTGACTAAATTATATTTCCTCTAAGGATTAATGAATGGTAAATTAACTATGCTTCTTTCCACTTTAATGGCTTAATACTATGTGCTTGTATCAAGTTATTGAAATTTGGTTTAAAATAAAATGTAGGATACTAGAGGTGCATACTTGTTCTTTAACAGATTTCTAGGTTCATAATTCCTTTTCAATTGGTATTAGAGGTTAGATCCATGTTTCCATGTGCTTTCATGTGTATGTATGTGATTTTCATGCACTTGTATGTGTGCTACATTTACTTGCATGAACTTGGATGTTGCTTGCATGTTCTTGTGTGTGAAGATTCACCGTGTTTAAAGTCTTGGGTATTTCTTCTGTTGTGATTTATTAGCTCTTCAAGCTAAAGAGAATCTACTTTGAGGGAATTCATGATAGATTATTAGTCTTTGTTTGAGTGGAATTTTTACAATTGATCTTATTTTTGATATAAAACAAGAATATGAAGGAAGAAAAAATATAGATATTTATGGAGTTGATTACATGGTTACATGTTATTTTGATATTAATGTGGAAGCTCTTACTTGATAGTATATTATAACCCTCATGCATATTAGTGTTATTTCATTATGTGGTTGTGTGCAATAAAGTATACATATTGGGTGTCTATTTTTGGCTTCCTGGTAATATGGAGAAACTTTAGTCGTCATGGATATGGTTTGATGTGCTTATGTTTGGTGCTTGGTTTTGGTTCTAGGAATTGCAAGGCACTATTCCATTAGTCTGAATACATGTAGGCCATAGAGCTCATCATTCGATGATTTGTAAGCTTCTGGAATAGCTTAGTTCCTCTATATGCAAGTGATTAATAGTTGTTGTGGAGTTGTCCTACAAATGAGCTTGTATTTCCTAGATCACTTCTTCATTTTGGTTCATTGTGCTTACATGTCTTACTATCATGATGGTTTCATCAGAGGGTTTTGTAGATTTTTAATTCAAAGGTATATGATTATGCTAATCATTGTTATTCTATTATTCTAGGTTTAACTATTTTTGTGTTTTTTAGACTTGTGGCTCTTCCAAGTGATAAGTGGACATGGATTTGCACGTGTTTCATATGACACAACGATTTTACAAGTTTTACATGAGCAATAATTTTTTTGGTTTTGGAGATCTACAATTAAGTTATTATTATTATAATTCTTTAGAATATTTCTAGATGTAAGATAGTTATAATTTTGCATGTATGCTTAATGCATGATATGAGGAAGTTTTTAGCTTTATTATGATGAAATGTTGGTATATGTTTTTTCACTAGTTATTTATGGGTTGTGAAGTTGGTATATTATTATATATTTTATTATTTTTTGGACAACCTATTCCCTATGAAGGCTTTTTAGTTTTCATATTATACTAAAAGTTGTGGGTCCGTATACATTTGGAGTATTCTTGGCAGATTTAGATTTGTACAATTATCATTTTGCAAGTTTTGCATGTTAAACAAAAATATGTGGTTTGTAGATATGTAGGAAATATTGTATGCAAACTCTTAGAGCTTTCCAAATGGACATAATTTTAAGATTTGCATGGATATTTTTTAGTTCCTTGACTATGGAGCTTAGATGTGGATTTTTCTCAAAAAATCAAATCTAAAATTGGTGATTCATTACGCGAGTCTTAAAATATACATATTATCCTCTTTAATAATTTAGCTTTGCATTTTACTAATTTGATGATGAGTTGATTGTTATCAGATGACTTGGATGTGGACTATTTATATCTGCTAGGGTGATTCAGTGTTAATGAAGATTTAGTTTGTAGGCCTTGTTTGTGGTCATTTATAAACTGGTATGTCTTCTTTGAGATGAGAGAATGGATGTTGTTATAGTACCTTAATATTCATTTATGGGACTTATATCATGATGGTTTGATCAATTTGTCATGATAATTTGATTACACATTTTAGTGGGAGCTTTTCACAGTGATGGTTTGGTTGTTGTAACTTCTTGGCTTGGAGATATTGGTTTTACTTGATGTTACCAACATTTTATTTATGTGTAGAACTAGATGATCTTCATTTTGGACATGGTTATCATGATGCCACATATGACTGGGTATATAGATCAATTAAAGTTGTTGGAATTTCAATGTGAATTCATTATTTATGATGGACAATCTTCTTTAGTGTTTGCAGATGTTTGGAGGCATCATGTTCTTGTAGAAGGTTCTTTCAAATAGTTTGGTTCACTAGTAAGAGATTTTTATCTTCATGACATTGGAGATGTTGACATCTTAGATGCATGCATGACTCATGGAGTCTTGCTTGAGGTGTTAGTTTATGACTTGCTAGTTTTTAAAGGTGATTGCCAATTTTTATAGGTGATCCTTACTCATAGGTGATTTTTTTATTTTGTCATGATGTACTTTTGATACTAATTAGAGCATTAGTGTGATACAAGTACTTTTGAGATCATGATATGTTTATTGGAGCATATGATCTTCTAACGTGGAAATGGTTAGATCATGATGCCATGTCGATATTCTTGATTCGGCCACTTGGAGCTTTAACATTCAACTTGATTAGTTCTCTTTGTATTGAGTACATGATCATTTTCTTAATTACTTCATGATGTTGTAATATTGTATTTGGATTTTGGCATGTATTCATTCATTCCAAGTGCTCATGGATACTTGAAGATTTAAGTGAGGTTAGAGTTCTCTTGTAATAAGAGACATGATTTTTGAGATGGTTACTCTTAGTTGGGCATGAGTTCAACATTAACCTATGAGGAGAGTGTTCTTGTATGAATTCACGATGACTTGGATATCTTGGAGGAGCATTCCCATTCCCCACTCTTGTTCTACTTAGTGTTTACTACTTTAAAGGTATTGCTCATTGTCTCTTTCAGATGATTTATGAATATCTTTCATAGATATTGTTATCACCTTCAAATTTTGAATAAATTTGAAGTGCTTATGATGTAAATTTCAATTGTGGTACTCAGAATACACCCTTGCAAATTATTTTGAGTGACCTACTTTGAAGGATAAGAAGTTGAAGACTAATGATTATTTTGAGAAATGGCTTTGGAATTGCATTTATCTACTATCAGTAAGTATACTTGTCCATTTGTAGCTTCCCATGATCAATTTTGATAATTTTTTTAAGCACCTAGTTTGAGGGTCTAACAAAGGTCTACATCCTGCACATTTTCAAAATTATCAGAGTAGCCTATTTTGGAGGCTTGCATTTCATGACCAAGTGATTTTCATGATAAAGGGATTGTTTCCTAGTATTGGAAACATATTAGTGAGCCTTTATTTTAATTTTTAGAACCCCAATACCTTGTTTGGTATTTTATCTAAGTAAAAAGAAAATGCAATTTCTTCAGATTTTTTGCATGCACATTGTTATATCTTCTAGGTAGCCATTTTCACAAATCAATATTTTGATACATGATGAATTTCATGTCAAGTGGGTTGATTGTTAGGATTTTCCATATGTAAATGTACTACCATGATTAATCGCAAAGCTTCATGGTAAGGTTTGATATTTTTTCAAAGCCAAAACTAGATGCAATTTATGAAGTTTTTAGTTCTACATTTTTAGGAACTTTCAACATGGTCAACTTTGACCATTAATATCTTGTACCAAAAAATGGAATTATGCAAAAACCCATTTTCAAACATACATATTGTACCCAAATGAAGCTACCCACCCATTGGTGGTCTCACATGATAAGTTTTAATATATTTTTTTAGAGCACATGGTTAGCAAGGTTTAGATCTGTTTGACTGTGCAATTGCTGAAAATATGAAATAACCAACTTTGGGCATTAAAATTACACACCTAAGGCAATGTCATGTAAGTATTCATATTCATTTGATAGGAGTTAGCATGCCTATGCATTTTCATATCTCCATGTGGTAGTTTGATGTATTTTCTGGGGTGATTCCAGAGGCCATATTCAGGGTGAGTTGAGATGAAAATTAGTTTGAAAACAAAAACTTTTTAGACTGAGCCCACAAATCTTTTTTATTTTAAATAATAATATTTTGTAGATTAAACGCATGAATGGAGCTTCACTCGAGTGAATGTGAAAGGGAAAGAGTTTTGAATTATTTGTATGATTAAAATTTTTAGAAAAAGCTTCACTCGAGTGAATGTGAAAGGAAGGAGTTTTGAATTATTTGTATGATTAAAATTTTTAGAAAAAGCTTCACTCGAGTGAATGTGAAAGGAAGGAGTTTTGAATTATTTGTATGATTTAAATTTTTAGAAATATACGAGATGGGATCAAGGGTGGAAATATTTAGGTCATTTTTTATTTAAATAGGTAGAAAAGTTGGTGGGCCTTTGCAAGTGAAATGAAAGCAAAGGGAAAAATTTAACAATAAAATATTTCAAAGAATGGGCAGGCGCTTGTCAATTGCATCCCTGCAAGTTATCAAGGAATATGCTATCAAAAGTTGTGGAAGTGCAATGCAATCAGATAAAATGAAAAAAAATTAAAACCAATATTCTAAAGGTTTGTGAAGCAAATAATAAATGGTGGGCCCTAATATTTCCTAAAGAGTGCTTATGCAGGTGATAAATAAGTTCATTTTTTTTCAATGTAACCTAGCCATGCGTCATTAAATTGCACCATCGTCAGCACAAAGGCAAATGCTCAAAATAAGCTGTCATGATGCAATTTCAGCTAAATATTTCAAATGTTAATGTGGAAATTGTGGGCCCGTGTAAACAGAGGGAAAATATTAAAACTAAATAATCCCTAAGTTTATTGGCCCATGTGCTATGTGTTAAAATATTTGCATTTTTTTATTATTAAATCAGTGACCACGTCACTTTAGCTTGCATCATTGCAAGCCTAAAATCCAATTTTCCAATGCCGAGCCTTGCCTTCAGGTTTCCGGGCTACAAGCGATGAGAATTTTATTAGAGAGATATTGAAGCGGTATCTCCAAAATATCACTAAGGGGTGATGTTTTCTCATTGTTTATTTATTGTTGGGTTGTTCGGGATATATGTCCGCTGGTAATGGCAATGCCTTAAGAATGGAAGGGAAAATATGTGAAGAGCTTAATAGAGCGATAGGTGAATGTGAATGCATTTGTGATTCAGATTTGTAAGTGAGAGAGCATTTTTAATCTTAAAGGAGGATGACTATTATAGTTGTAAGAGATTCACCCACTAAACTAGTGAATTGTGATTTAGAGGTCTTGGCTTATTTAGTTCAAAATATTTGCGAACCTATGGAAGTGGAAGGACATTTTATTTTGAATTTTGAGTAGTGTCTTGAAAAACCAAAGATCCAAATGGAATGTCACATTAATTCCAGACACAACAAGATTTTACATGATACATGTATTGACCAAGATGTGTTTTATGATTGTACATCTCTTGGCAATGAACATAGGAATGATTGGGCAGACACAACAAGATTTTACATGATACATGTATTGACCAAGATGTGTTTTATGATTGTACATCTCTTGGCAATGAACATAGGAATGATTGGGCAGTGCTTTGCATGAGGGTTTGCATTTTGGCATGGTCTTGTATTTTGTTCTTTTCTTTGAAGAGTCACATTATTAAATATATGTGGTTCCTAGAAGTCCTTTTAGATTTTCATTCCTACCATGACATACAACAAATCATCGAGGAAGATTTTTTTTTTTCTACCATGAATGGTCTATCCTTTACCATTACGGATACTCGATTCCAACGTCTACTACACAAGTGTTAGTTGGGGTAGCTTGGACAAGTGTTTGTCCATTTGTCAGAATTTAGTATTTAATTGGTTTTTGGTAACTCCGGGGTTACTGTGAGGACAATTATTTATTAATTAATTGATTCCTCTAGGGACATGTAGCAACCAATTTGTTATTGGTTGTTAGGAGACTACTACGATACCCTGCAAAAATCAGAGTTGCATTAGGTTATCTGAGAATCTGGTGTTTCATGATAGCTCTAAGCATATAGACATCAGGTATCACTTCATCAGGGATTGTGTATAGTAGGGGATTGTTCAGCTACATTATATACCTACATAGAAACACATAGCATACATTTTGACTAAGGCATTGGGGAAGGTGAAGTTCATCTTCTTCAGAGATGAGTTGGGTGTTATGTTGAACAACTTCCTCGCTAAGAGGGAGTGTTAGTTGGGGTAGTTTGGACAACTATTTGTCCATTTTCTAGAATTTAGTATTTAATTATTTTTCTGGAAACTTTGGTTAGTGTGAGGATAATTATTTATTAATTAATTGATTCCTCTAGGGACATGTAGCAACCAATTTGTTATTGGTTGTTAAGGTGTTATTTATCTCAACCGTTGATTTAAATTAAATCTCTGTCGTCGGTTTTCCAACGAGGGTAGTATAAAAGGGGGTCATTGGGCATTTGGAGAACACACAACTGAGAAGCATTTGCAGTGTTAGCAAATAGGTTTTCAGTAATAGCAAGGGCACAGTGATAGTGTTGGAGATAGTAGCAGTGTGGAATTTCAGAAGGAGAAATTGGGAGAAGAATTTCTAGAGGAGGATATTGCCGGAGCTCTGCCAGTAAGAGGCAATTAGTCTATGTATCTCTTAATTTTCTGAAGTTTAATATAATTCCTCATCTGCAGTATTGGTTTTCCCTTCGAGGTTTTTCTAGGGACAATTAGTCCAAAAATATTGTGTTCATTGTGTTGCATATTTCTTTCCAATTTTTAATTTTTGAAGTTGCAATTGTGTTATTCTTCAATGTATGCTGTGAATTAATTTTTGGCAGTTAAACAATCTATAAGATAGAAGATTAATAATCAATAGTTGCAATAGAATTTTCACATGGTGTCAGAGCTAAGTTGAGGGTAAAAAAGGTATACCCTAGGCGAAGGAAAGAAAATCGAGGGTTTATAAAACCTAGTTTGACCTCTTTAGAATTATTATTTATTTTATCCTTTGAGATGGCCTCAATTGGTTTGAGAGATCAGGACAAATTGGACGGTGCCTCAAATTTTAGTGTTTGGAAAGCCAAAATTTCTTTATTTCTCGAAGAGAATGGTATCAAGGAATATATGACCAATGTTTTAACTATACCTTCAAATCCAACACAACTCTTAGCATACAAGAAGGATGATGCCAAGACGAGGAGGCTAATCCTTGATGGTGTCAAGGACCATATAGCTCCCCATATTTTTGAGTTAGATATATCTAAGAAGATGTGAGACGCCATTCTAAATCTGTACTAGAATGCTACCACTAACCAGAAGTTGTTTCTCAGAGAAAAGTTGAGGAATACTCGAATAAACAAGGGAAAATATGTTACAAGTTATCTCACAAGGCTTAGAATTGTCAAAGATGAGTTAACAATTGTTGGAGATAAATCAGATGATGATGAGATAGTAAAGATATCCCTACATGGGTTTACTAAGTAGTGGGATGTCTTTGTTCAAGTTGGGATCGACTATGGAGCGACTTCACTTAGGAATCTTAGCTTAGACTAAGTCTTGTAAATGGAACCAACAATAAGAGTTATGGAAGTCATGAGTTTGGCCACTATGTTAGTGATTGCCTGCAAAGGAATAAAAATGACAAGAAAGGCAAGAAGCAGGTGACGGCTTCAGCAAGTGTAGCTCAACTCTCTAGTAGAATGAAGGACGAGTTTTCTTGTATGGTTAGTTCAACCTCACAGAGTGTTTGGTATATAGATAGTGGGGCATCATTTCATATGATAGGAGTTAGAGAATACTTCTCCAATTATAAGGAGGAGGACACCAAAATATATATTTCTATGGGGAACATATCCAAAGTCAACTTAGTTGGGAAAGGGGCTGTTCAGTTTCAGAGGGAGAATGGAAAGTCGATTTCCCTTCATGATGTGTTTCATGTACCAAGCTTGGGTATGAATCTGATTTCTGTATCTATCCTTCATGATAAAGGGTACAATGTACTCTTTAGAGGGGAACATGTGTTGATCAAGCATAAGGATTATAAATCACCCATATCTATTGGAGTTAGGAGCGGTCGACTTTATAGGCTGCAGTTTGATACTCCTAAGGCACTCATGAGAAACAATAATCCTAGAGATCGAGGAGAGATAAGACATAGGAGAATGTGCCATATACATTATGGAGCACTTAAATTGCTTCATGAGATAGTCACAAGTGTTTCGAAGGTGAGCACAAAGCATGATGATATATGTAAGGGATGTGTGTTGGGGAAGTTTACGAAAGCAACTTTTCCAAGGAGTGACACCAGATCCAACGATGTTCTTGATCTAGTACATTTAGATATATGTGGACCAATGTCGATGAAGTCTCTTAGAGGATATGAGTACTTTGTTACTTTTATTGATGATTTATCCAAGAAGACCTATATATACTTCTTGAAGACCAACGATGAGGTTTTCAGTCTCTTACAAGAGTTCAAAGCTCTTGTGGAGAATTCAACAGGAAGGAAGATAAAGTTTCTTCAGTAAGATAATGGAGGCAATTACAAAGGGAATGAGTTCTAGGAAATCTATACGAGGGAAGGAATCAAGAGAGAGTGGACTGTTCTTTACAACACTCAATAGAATGGGGTTGCTGAGAGGAAGAATCACTCTATATCAGAGACAACAAGAGATATGCTACATGAATAGGACATGCCACACTACTTATGGACAAAGGCATGAAGTACCATTAGTATACATATAGAACAAGGTTCCACAAAATATACTAGGGAAGATGACACCAACAGAAGCATTCACTGGGAAGAAGCCACATGTTAGTCAATTCAGGATATTTGGAAGTTTGGCATATTGTCACATTCCAAGGGATACACGTACCAAGTTAGATCAGACTGCAGAGAGGGGGTACTTCGTGGGGTACAATGAGACCTCAAAGGCATATCAAATATTTATTCCAGGGACCAGGAGGGTTATAATCAGATGTGATGTCAAATTCATGGAGGAAAAGGTATTTAGAAGGTCTAGATATTTTATAGCAGATGATCAGAGTGATAAGCCAACACAAGTTCCAAGGATCGCTCAATCGAATCAAGGGAAGGAAATATCAAGTATAATTACTATTACAAGCACAAGTTCAAGTGTTGAGAGTTCACAGAATATGGAGCAACATGTGCAACAAGAGATGCGTCAAGAGGATACAAAGGTTGATATTTCATCCTCTACAGTTGGCAACATGAACCGTGAGGTTCAACAGACACATAAGGATACTCAAGAGTTTGTGGGAGCTCCTAGGATGAGTACTAGATAGTAGAGACAACTAGTCAAGTTCATTGACTATGTGGCATTAGTCAGTCAGTCGGTAGATAGTGAGCCCTCCAGCTATCAGGAGGTTGCATAGCATTAGGTGTGGCAAGATGCGATCATTGAGGAATATACCTTAACAATGCAGAATGATGTGTGGGAGGTTTTGCCTAGACCAACAGATAGGGAAGTAGTTGGATCACGCTGGATCTATAAGATCAAACACATTGTAGATGGTAGCATTGAGAAATACAAGGCATGGTTCATGGCAAAGGGGTTCTCTCAGAAGGAGGGAATAGGCTACAAGGATACATTTTCTCCAGTGGCTAGGTATACTTCTATACAATTTGTGATATCATTTGCAACACATATGGGATGACAGATTCATCAAATGGATGTCAAGACAACATTCCTCAATGACGAGTTGAAAGAGGAGGTATACATAGAATAACCAAAAGGCTTGTAGCACATAGCAAAGAGACCCACATGTGCAGATTGAAGAGATCTTTGTACAAGCTCAAGAAGGATCCCATGACATGTATGAGCGCATTGATTTATACTTACAAGGAATGGGATTTGTGAAGAGTGAGGCAGATGCTAACCTCTACTATTTGTTAGTTAGGGGTGATATTCTCATTCTTGTTATATGTGCATGACTTGTTTATAACAAGTTTAATAGGGATCGTAGAGGAGTGAAAAAGGGACCTTGTAGCAGAGTTCAAGATGAAGGATTTGGGACTTATGCACTACTTTCTAGGGATGGAGATTTGGCAGAAAGATGGAGAGATTTTCCTTGGACAAGGGAACTATTGCCTTGAAATCTTGAAGAGGTTCAGGAGGGAGGATAGCAAAGCCAGGTCTACAACCATGATCATGAATTAGAAGAAGGTAGACACATCCAAGGACAAGGATGCAGATCCCACCTTATACAGGCAGTTGATTGGTTCTCTTATGTATTTGTTCAACACCAGGCCAAATATAAATTTTGCAATAAACTCCCTTAGTCATTTCATGGTTGAGCCAAAAAAAGTGCATTGGACAATGAAAAAGCATGTGCTGCATTATTTGCATGGTACAATTGAGTATGAGATTAGATATGCTCAAGGTGAAGGAATCAAGTTGATAGGCTATATTGATGTAGATTGGGCGGGCAGTACAATAGACAAGAAAAGAACTTCAGGGTGTTGTTTCAATTTGGGATCATGGGTTGTCTCTGTTGAAGACAATTATTCAATTGTGTATTGGCATTGATGTATACACAAATATAGTGATGTTACACGAATTTGTCTATACCTAACTAAGAACAGTCAGTGTATGCCAAGTTCTCTCGAGCTTTGAAGAAGACTCAATATCAGTTAAAGTGATTTTAAGTTTTAACTGAGTTCACTCGGGCATTTCAGTAACAGTCGGGCATTAAAGGATTGCAGTGTTAACTGAGTTATATATTTAGTGTCAGCTGACTAACAATAGTTTTCACTTTATGTTTAATTGGTTATATGCATCCTGTTGGGGTTTTTTATTGCTGAACCTTCAAAAGATGCTTGAATACTTAATTAACTCTATGACTCCCAATGTTTGAAAATACTGACTCAAACAAGAGAAAACTCTAATTGATGAGGGTTAATGATAATATCTGCAGAAACTATTATCACCTCCTTCTTTTTTGAGTTCCACAACACCTAGGTAGGTATTACCTATATAAGATGATTGTCTTAGAATATTAGTAAATGTGGATACTAATTTATTGTCTGCTTTACTGTATTACTTTATAAATTACTCTACATAAAACTGAAAACAACTTAACACAGAGTTTGACCATGAAAATTATTGATATGATAACAAAAAATAGTAGTGTTTTAAGGACATTCATCCTTCTCCCTTCTATAGTTCTCAAAACTTAGGAGGGGAAACCTATTTTAATCCTCTCTTAAAGGGATTAGTAGAATGAATTGTATATCTTGATACAATTACTTGAATTTATATGTTTTGATTGTAAATGTGAAAGATTTGTGTATTTTAAATTGTTTGGATGATG
>MU224692.1:4806609-4823913 GCA_018584345.1 Thuja plicata
CTCTAACAAGGCCACTCCTGACAGGGTGATTAAATCCTTTAACCAGGTCACACCTAGCAGTGTGTTATTGTAACCTTTCATAGGGTTGGCTCCTCACAGGGCATCACTTCAGAAGAGTGAAAACTTGATAGCATGTTACTGGTGGTTTTTCCCATATTGGGTTTCCACGTTAAATACTTGTGTCAAATTGTGTGAATACTTATGGTTTGCTTTACTGTTATGTTACTACAAGCTAATTTCAATTAACAGTAAGCTGCATGATTAAAGTTGTTGATTTATGCTACTGCTGCCGAGTAGACCTGAAGTACAGAAAGTTTTTATTTGCTACATCTAGACCTGAGGATAACTGATTCACCCCTCCCCTCTTAGTTATTCTAAATTCATTCTAACAGGCCACTCCTAACAGGGTGATTAAATCCTCTAACAGGGTTACACCTAACAATGTGTTTTTTAACCTTTAACAGGGTTGGCTTTTAACAGGGCTCACTTCAGAAGAGTGAAAGGAAAAACAATAACTAGTTGTAATTGGTGGTTTTCCCAAATTGGGTTTCCATGTTAAATCTTGGTGTCATCTGTGTACATGTTATTTGATTTATGCTTTATCTTTCTGCACTTAATCACTAAAGGATAATTAGATTCAATAACTTAAGATTGATTTCTTAACCGAGTAACAACAAAATATCTTTGTTAACTAAGTAACAACATAATATCTTTGTTAACCGAGTAACAACATAATATATTTGTTAACCGAGTGACAATGATAAGTTTGATTAAGACATCTGAGGGACTTGGATTTGTTTTTGTGGCAACTGATTCACACCTCCTCTCTTAGTTACTCAACCCATTTCCAACAATTGGTATTAGAGAATTTGGTGCTTTTAGGGAAGGTTTCAAGGCCTAAGCTAAAGATCAAAGATGTCTTACAGAAGGGAGATCCCCAAGCTTAACAAATAAACATTTGCTGCATGGAAAGAGTTGATGAGGCTACATCTATCTACTATTGGAGATACTGGTTAGAAATTATTGGATCACAAATATGTGGAACCACAGAGACCTATGTCTGTGGACTAGATGGTGGACATGAAAAATCATAACATAATGATGATTGATATAGCTTCTTCACTCAGCTATTCAGAATTTGATGAAGTAAAGGACCACCCTACTACCTATGATATGTTGAAGAAACTACATGATATCCATGGAGGAGATGACAATGTAAAGAGAGATAAAGTAGAGAGTCTCTGAGGTCTGTTTGATCAGAAAAAAATGAAAGAAGGAGAAGACATTACAAAATACAATGAAAGAATCAAGAAAAGTGCCAGTGCCATCAAAGCTACCAGTGGAACAATTAAAGATAAAACAATGGTTAGTAAGGTATTGAGAACTTTAATTCCTATCTATGCAATTAGAGTTTCAACTATTCAAGAGATGAGGTGCAGTAATGATATAGCTCTAGATGTAGTGGTTGGAAGGCTAATAGATTTTGAGTTGGAAAATTTTGAAAATTATTCTCCTAATCATAGCAATTTTGAGTCTGCATGTTCAAAGAAAAATTAAACCTTGGTAAGATGGATAGAAACTCAAAAGGAAAATAGATTGATAGTGATAGTGATGATGATTCTGATGATGAAGATCTAGAAATCATTGAAGCACTACTTGAAAAGAGAGTTGCCAAAGGAAAATGACAGTACAAAGGAAGAATACCATTGATTTTCTTTTCATGTGATGAGGTTGGTCACATTGCTGCTAAGTGTCCAAACAAGGAAGACAAAGGTGAGAGAAAATTCAAAAATTACAAAGGCAAGAAAGATTTCAAAAGTTACAAAAGCTACAAGGACAAAGGTAAGAAATCTTGTTATATTGCTAAAGATTCTGATAGTGATGAGGATGAAGATGAAATGGTTTACATTTCTATTAAGGATGAGTTAGACAATGAAGAAAATAAAAATACTACACTTTTATCTCATATTAGCAAAAATGACACTTGAATAATTGATAGTGGTTGTTCTCACCACATGACTGGTGATAAAACTAAATTTGAACATCTTGAGCACTATGATGGTGGGAGTGTCAGTTTTGGGAATGATGAACCTTACTATGTGAAAGGTAAGGGTTGTAATGCTCTAACTGAAGGAATCAAATGTGATAATGCTTATTGGGTTGAAGGACTAAGACATAATCTACTAAGTGTGGTGTAACTGAAAAAAATTGGTTTCAAGGTAGAATTTATGAATGGGAAGGCCAAGTTCCTGGATGGTAAGGGAAACCTAGTTGGAATTGGCAAGAAAACAAAAGGTAATCTATTCTATCTTGATCTCACTGAAAGTTCATGTTTTATTGCACAAGTAGAAGAAAGTTGGTTATGGCATAAAATATTGTGTCATGTGAATTTTGATAACCTGATCAACATAAGAAAGAACAAAAGAGTAAGAGGTATTCCTATTTTGAAGAAACCTAAATTGGCAATATGAAAACATTGTCAAATTGGGAAGATGGGCAAAACTAGTTTCAAGAGCAAGAATTACAATATTGAAGAAGTCTTGGAGTTAGTGCATATTGATCTGTGTGGACCAATCAGAACAAAAAGTTACATAGGAGAAAAGTATTTCATCCTATTTGTTGATGACCATTCTAGAATGATGACTGTTATGTTTCTCAAAGAAAAATCAGAAGCTTTTTAGAAGTTTAAGTGGTACCTTTCCAGAGTTGAGAAGGAAACATGAAAGAAATTAAAGTTCCTAAGATCTGATAGAGGAGGTGAATTCATTTCTAATGAGTTTAATGAATTCTGAAATGAAAGAGGAATCAAGTGACAAGTATCTACCCCAGGTAGACCACAACAAAATGAGATAGCAAAAAGAAGAAACAGATCTATTATGGATTGTGTAAGAACCTTAATGATTGAAAAGAATGTTGGAACCAAATACTGGAAGGAAGCTATCAGCACTGCAATTCACACCTTGAACAAAGTTCAACTAAAGAAAGGTATTGAGCAAACACCTTTTGAATTATGGTATGGCTATAAACCCAATGTTCGTTATTTCAAAGTATTTGGAAGTAAATGTTACATCTCGAAGGAAGCAAGAAATGGAAAATTTTATGTAAAAAGTGATGAAGGTATATTCCTAGGCTATTCCTATAAAAGCAAAGCATATAAATGTTTGAATCTTGCTACTCATAAAGTCATAGAAAGTGTACATGTAAAGATTGATGAGTTTGCAAAGAGAAGTGAAGAATAGAGTACTAAAGAGCCTGGAGACTACATAAAATTTGTGATATTATGAACCTGATACTATACCTAAGACACAAACAATGGTGATTGGACAACAACCATGTCAACCACTAAATTCATTAGTACAAACCATATTGCAACCTGAGTTGCTAACTTTTGAAACTGAGTCACAAACAGAGGGAGCTGAGTCTCAGATAGAAGAAATCAAGTCACAAATAGAGGTTATTGAGTCGCAGATAGAGGCACCTGATTCTCAGACAGAGGCACCCGATTTTTAGACAGTGGAACCCGAGTCTCAGTTGGAAGAGAAGAAAAAAATGTTTGAGCATGGTGAACCAAGTGGAGCAAGCCCAAAAACAAAAAGGAAGGAACTTGTACTTTCCAAATATGTTAGAAGGCATCATGCACCTGAAAAAATAATTGGAGATCAGGAAAAAGGTATAATGACAAGGAAAAAACTTAAAGGTACATGTTTTCTTAGTGAAATTGAACCTAGATCCATTAAAGATGCATTGAATGATGAAAGTTGGATAGAAGCATTGAATGAAGAGATTGAGCAGATAGAAAAGAACAAAACTTGGACTCTTGTACCTAGACCAAAAGACAAGAATGTGATTGGTACTAAGTGGGTTTTGAGAAACAAGATGAATGAAAAAGGTGAAGTTTCTAGAAACAAGGCAATATCAGTGTGTAAAGGATATGCTCAAGAAGAGGGTATTGATTATGGAGAAAATTTTCCTCCTGTTGCAAGACTTGAAGGAGTTAGAACTCTTCTGGCATATGCAACACATAAAGGATTCAAGGTATGCCAAATGGATGTAAAAGTTGCATTCTTGAATGGAATTTTGGACGAGCAAGTCTATATTGAACAACCTGAAGGTTTTGCTGATCCTAAAAAAAGGAATATGGTTTGCAAATTGCACAAAGCCTTGTATGGACTTAAGCAAGCTCCTAGAGCCTGGTATGCAAGATTGCATGGTTACCTAGTAAGTATTGGATTTTATAGAACTAATGACAATAGTAGCTTTTACATCAAAGGACCTCAGAATAAGATACTATTAGCAGAGATATTTTTTGATGATATACTATTCACCGGACATGATGATTTATGCAAAGCATTCTATGAAGCTATGAGTAAGGAATTTGAGATGTCTATGTTTGGATAAATCAAATTCTTTGTTGTTTTACAAGTTCATTAGATGAAGGATGGTATCTACATTACTCAGTATAAATACATCAAAGAGATACTAAAGAAATTTGGAATGGAAGATTCCAGACCAGTTGGGATACCTATGTCTACCAGACATAAGTTGTCTAAGGATGATGACTCAAAGGAGGTAAATAAGACTACCTACAGATCCATGATTGGTAAACTTCAATATGTTGTTCACACTAGACCTGATATAGCATTAGCGATTGGTATTATTGCAAGGTTTTCAGCTAATCCTAGAGAGAATCATTTGATGGATATCAAAAGGATTCTGAGATATCTTAAGGGCACTGAAGATTATGGATTATGGTATAAGAAAGGAGGAAACTTTGATCTAAAGACTTTTACTGATGCTGATTGGGAAAGAAGTGTTGATGAAAGAAAGAGCACCAGTGGTGGAGAGTTATTTATTGGAAAGAGGTTAGTCTCTTGGACAAGCAAGAAGAAGAATTACATTTCTCAGTCTACAACAGAGGCAGAGTATGTTTCTATAGTAGTAAATTGTTCAAATATCATATGGTTTAAACAACTGTTGTCAGGTATGAAGGAGGAAATAAAATAACCAATCATTATCTACTATGACAATACTAGTGCTATTAAAATTTCAAAGAACCCTGTGATGCATACTAAGACTAAGCATATTGCAATAAAGTATCATTTCTTGAGAGAATTGGTTCAAGACAAGGAAGTAAGGTTGGAATATGTGAATACTAAAGAACAAATTGTAGACATATTCACAAAACCTTTACCTAAGGATGCATTCTTGGATCTTAGAGGAAAGCTAGGGGTGATTCCCCTAACTGAGGCTCACTAATGGACAGATTAGTGCTGCGTCAACCGAGCTTATTGATAGAGTCTTTGGCATTTGGATGTCAAAGAGGGAGAGATTATTGATGTCATGCCAAAGAAATTATTAAAGGAAAATATTATTGATGACAAAAGGAGAAATTTTATCAGAAACAAAGATTCATGTAAGAGGGAGAAATCTGTATTTCACTGACTGTGAAGACAGAGGGAGTTTTCTGGATGAGAATAAGAATGAAGCTAAGAACATTAATAAAATTTTGTTCTTATTTTTGTTTCTCTAAAATTCTTTGTATTATGACATGTTGTGTTGCCATCAATGACAAAGAGGGAGATTCTTGAAGATAATTATTCAATTATGTATTGTCATTGATGTATACACAAATGTAGTGATGTTACACAAATTTGTCTATACCTAACCGATCACAGTCAATGTATCCCAAGTTCTCTCGGGCATCAAAGAAGACTCAATATCAACCAAAGTGATTTTAAGTTCTAACCAAGTTCACTCAAGCATTTCAGTAACGGTCAGACATTGAAGGATTACAGTGTTAACCGAGTTATATATTTAGTGTCAGCTGACTAATAGTAGTTTGCATTTTATGTTTAATTGGTTATATGCAGCCGACAAACTTAAGTTTTATTATTTATTTGGAAGGTTATTCAGGCCGACTTGACAAGGCTTATCATATATATAAAAGGTCAAGTTTGGATTGAATATGTAGATGTGAAAAGAAATATATGGATGAGTTCTTTGATATGAAGAGTGAACGCGAAATAAGATGGAATTCTAATTAAGGAAAGAACATCCAAGACCGAGCTGCAATAGAATATTTGATTAGTGAGGATCCAGTTTAAAGCCATAGTAGAGATCTGAATCAACAAAGATAGTTTCTTCTTCAAACAGGTCAATCCATTGTTACTCTCTAACAATTGTAGCAGTGATCCAAATCTCTTTACAGAGTAGACTTAACAGTCTTTCATAAATTCTCTCACAAGGTGGCATTTCTACATTAAAGTGTTTGAAGACCTCTAACAAGGCCACTCCTAATAGGGTGATTAAATACTCTAACAAGGTCACACCTAATAGTGTGTTTTGTAACCTTTAACAAGATTGGCTCCTAACATGGCTCACTTTAGAAGAGTGAAAAATAGTAACTAGTTGCAATTGGTGGTTTTCCCAAATTGGGTTCCCACATTAAATCTTGGTGTCATCTGTGTACATGTTATTTGATTTATGCTTTTATGTTTTTTCACTTAATCACTAAAGGATAATTACATTCAATATCTTAAGATTGCTTTGTTAACCGAGTAACAACATAATATCTTTGTTAACCAAATGACAATGATGAGTTTGATTAAGACATCTAAGGGAATTGGATTTGTTTTTGTGGTAACTGATTCACCCCTCCCCTCTTAGTTACTCAACCCATTTCCAACAGTCTCTTGGTTTAGCAAGAAGAAGAAGAAGATTGTGGCTCTAAGTTCTTCAGAAGCAGAATACATAGCAGCTAGCATGGCAACGTGTGAAGCTATATGGCTTTAGAATTTGCTAGTAGCCTTGTTTGTTAAGAGGGTAGAGACTACTGTGACATACTGCAAAAATTAGAGTTGCATTAGGTTATCTGAGAATCTAGTATCTCATGACAGGTCTAAGCATATAGACATAAGGTATCACTTCATCAGGTATTGTGTATAGAGGGGGATTGTTCAACTACAATATATACCTACATAGAAACACATAGCATACATTTTGACTAAGGCATCTGGGGAATGCGAAGTTCATCTTCTTTAGAGATAAGTTGGGTGTTATGCAGAACAACTTCCTCGCTAAGAAGGAGTGTTAGTTGGGGTAGTTTGGACAACTGTTTGTCCATTTTCTAGAATTTAGTATTTAATTATTTTTCTTGTAACTTTGGTTAGTGTGAGGATAATTGTTTATTAATTAATTGATTCCTCTAGGGACATGTAGCAACCAATTTGTTATTGGTTGTTAAGGTGTTATTTATCTCAGTCGTTGATTTAAATTAAATCTCGGTCGTTGGTTTTCCAACTAGGGTACTATAAAAGGGGATCATTGGGCAGTTGGAGAATACACAATTGAGAACCATTTGTAGTGTTACCAAATAGATTTTTAGTAATAGAAAGGGCATGGTGACAGTGTTGGAGAGAGTAGTAGTGTGGAATTTCAGCAGTAGAAATAGGGAGAAATTTTTTTGGAGGAGGTTATTGCCGAAGCTTTGCCAGTAGGAGGCAAGCAGTCTACGTATCTCTTAATTTGGTGAAATTTAAAATAATTCCTCATTTGCAGTATTGGTTTTCCCTCCGAGGTTTTTCCACGGATAATTTGTCCAAAAATATTGTGTTCATTATTTTGCATATTTCTTTCCATGTTTTAATTTGTGAAGTTGCAATTGTGTTATTTTTCAATGTATGAGGTGAATTAACTTTTGGAAGTTAAACAATCTATAAGATATGCCATTAATAATCAGTAGCTATGTGCTAAAAATGTGTCACACTTCTATGAATCATTATATCCAAGATTGCTCAAGAATGAGGTCTTGAATGGTGAATCATAGCTCTCTATTCATGGAGTGCAAGGGTTTGTAATGGAGGCCCTCAGATTGACCTAGTTTGTGCCCATGAAAGTACACCATAAAACGAGAGATTCAAAGAGGAAGAGAAAGAATGCTAGTCTCCATGATAATCAAGTATGCATGCAAATGAAAGCTATTCTATATGATAACAATGCATGAAAGAAAATTAATCTATATGATAACAATGCATGATTATTCTATGAAAGGAAATACAAATGCAAGATTAATCTATGAAAGGAAACATGAATCTAATCTAACATGCAAGTACAAAATTAATCTAAATGGATTGCCTTGGGGCATGAAAGAAGAAGACAAGAAGAAGAAGTTGCAATATCCAAGCTCAATTGCTCAAATTCTCCTCCAAAATTGCTCTCCAAACCTGCAGCATAACAATAGCATGAAATCTTCACTATCAAATGAGAAGGAGAGGTTTTCTTATAAAGAGCAATGGACGGTAGAGATTAAGAGGCAAAAAGAAATAAGCAATGGTGGAGATTAAATCTTGGTTGATCCATGTGCTCATATCTTCAAAAGGCAAAATCAAAGGTTATGATTAAGAGGAAAAAAGCCCACCACTTAGGAAGATGTGTAGAAAAAGGAACTTTATTTATTTTAATTTAATTTATTTTCTTTTTCAACACAAAGAGGGATTTAAGTGGGGGTTTTTTTTAATTAAAAGAGGGATTTTCTTTTAATTAAATAAGATTATTTAATTTAATTAAAAGGGAGATTTTAATTAAATGAGATAATATTATTTAGTTAAGAGAGATTTTAATTAAATAAGATAAGATTATTTAATTAAAAAGGGATTTTAATTAAATAAGATTATTTTATTTAATAAAAAGGAATTGTTTTCTTTTAATTAAATAAGATAATTGATGAAATGATCAAACCTTAGGAAATATTGAAATAATTGAATTAATTACGATTTGATCAAGAAAATTGATTTAAATTGAAAATATTGCAAAGCATTGATTTAGGAATTTGATAAATTGATAAATGGGGGCCTATAGTCTAGGCGACCATTTTAGGGTGCATATAGTAGCTGCAATAGAATTTTTGCAATAAGCATTTTAAACCTTTGTACTAGTGAGGGCCACAACTATTGATGTTCTCCTTAATCTATCTTCTCTTTGTATTTTGGATGATATGTGTGTGAGCAGGTGTCAGAGTATGATAAAAGTATATTTTTCTATATATTATGGTCCAAAATATTCCTGTAAATATGAACACAAAATGTTGAAATGTTTCCATTCAGAATGTCGCAAAGGGATGTCATCTGGTGGAAGGAAATTATCACTGAATTTGCACAAAATGGAATTTGCGAGGAGGCTCCAAAAATTTGAGAATTAATGCAACACTCTAAACTGCACCATATTTTTGTATGCTTTGTCTCTATTCTAAGTGCACACAACTATGCATATAATGAAAAAATATTATTGTAAATGAAGGAAATAAAATTACTGAATACTTTTACTTTGAAGGCCAAAATATGAATTGTCAAAACATATTGGTTTTTACTCAAGTGAGAACCTTTTTCTAGGAATGTGAAATATGCAATGAAAAGTAATATTTTCATAAAATGGATAAATATTTCAAGGGAAAAATGCAATTATATAATGTTTATTTTTTTCACCAGGATATGAAAAATGTTTAGCAGAATGTGAAATTCATTGAAATGATTTTTTTTTTCAATTAAAGGATGAGGGGAGTGATAAGGTTTATATTATTTCTCATAAAGGTGAAAAGTGTAACAACATGGACACGTATTCTTACTCAGAGCTAAAAAAATATTCACAAAGATGTTCGCTAAGTGAATCTGCAGAATACGAACACAAATATAAATTCATTAGACAATGGGTGAACTACTTTCACAAGAGGAAAAATTGGGTAAATATGCAAACAGTTGGTAAAATTTTACCTCATTAAATGTGAAAAGGGAAAAGTTGAATTGTCATTGATGAATACTTTGACTTAGATGAAAGGGTAATAGAAAATTGAAAATGATCTCACTATGGATGCAAATGAAGGAAAATGATGAAAATGCACTCACGAGAAAGAGCATTTGAAAATGAAAATATAATAAAAACTTTTCAGTTGCAGAAAATGAATAAAAATGAAATAACCAAGTACGGAGCATAGTTGCAATTACCAATGAATTTTAAGTAAGGAGCTTCATTTTAATCATATAGTGAACAAGGTGCAGTATTGCTTTATTTGTTATGAGAAATATTTTGACAGGGTTGGGAGGGAAGGGGAAATGATGAAACTATTTTCAATTGCACTGCAAGATGAAAATAAGGCAGCAAATCAAATATTTTTGTTACAACTAAAATGACAAAGAGTGTAGATCAAGTGGGAACAAAATATTTTTAGTTTGAGAAAAGTAAAATTATTGTACTAGTGATATATTAAGAAAGGGAAATGTATCATCACTAGGATCACTCCCAAGCTCTCTTTGTCTTCTTCTATATTTTCTCATTCTCTCTCATATTTTTAGGTTCTAAAAGTTTTGAGAATACTTATCATACACTATGTATATAGCATAATATATACACAATAAGTGGATAGTGTTTATGATATGTAGTTTTTGATTTATTTAGCATGTCGTTTCAATCTTAGAAAAATAAGGAAAATAATATTGCAGAATTGTCTCCACGATGAATAACTAGCCTTAGTTGAATACAAATTTTAAGAATATTGTATTCATCTTTTCAGATTTCTTATAATGTATGAGTTGTTCCTAACTTTCTTTCTTTCAAGGAAAGAAATAATTTCCTTAAGCAGTTCGTAATGATCCTAGTTTTGTGTTGTAGATTTGTAAGAAGAGTTCTGTAATATTCACATTGGGTTCATTAATGCAAGGTATTAATGAAGATGCCCATTGATTTGAATTAATATGTTTTTCAAATCATTCCTATTTTCTGTAAGTTCAACTCTGTGACCTTGTTGTAGGTACTAGTCCATGAGATGGTAGTTATCTTGTTTCAGAAACAATCTAAAATAAAAAATAATTTTAATTTTTAGTTTTGGGAGTAGGATTAGATTAGTATTTTCCCCCAATCACAAGTTAAGGATATTTTCCAATAAATTGATAAAATGGAATCTATTTTTATTGGCCTTGGATTAAATTCATTGGATAATTTTCTTTGTTTTCACATGTATATTTGAAGATTTTTAAGTTTCAAGAGTGTCTAAAGGTACAACCACCTAATTCTGGTAGAGCTTAAAGTGTAGAAGGCTTTAAGGCCTTGTTCGTTGGCCACTAAGTATAGCTATCTACTGATAGGGTATGTAACCCCTTAGGATTGTCTACAACATCAATTGGAGACACCATTCGACTAGCGAATCTACTAGGGAACCATTGAATTATCCTTGTAAAAAGAGTCAAAAGAATGTTGAAGTATATGAAAATTTGTTTCAAATCTTGAGTTTTCAGACTTGGAAAATTTTTGTTGCAAAAAAATGGAGAAATTTTGTATGACTTTTCTCGTGGAAGGACTCGAAAGTAAAATAATATTTAAATATATATCAAATCCTAAAGATTAATTCCTCTACAATATAAATATCGACTCTATGCATAAAGAACTTGAAATGTGAAGAAGATCCATAAAAATTCCATTCAAGGATGAAACTAAATAGAAACTACAATAATTCCAAGTATTCCTCATACTTTTGTGAAAAATCAATGTTCCCTATTAGGTGAAAAGTAGCACTAAGAAAAGGAAAGGGTAGTGGTAGTCTTATATTCTTCTCATGTGTTTGATTGCATTATTCGTATCATGACTCTTTTAATTTTATGATCATTGAAAGAGATTCTAGCATTGTACTATTGTAAGTCACTTATTATGTATTTTCAAGTTCTCTTGTTGTAAGGGCACTAGTTTATGATCTATCAATAGTATATGATATATAATAAATCTCAACCATGTATTCTAAGAGGAAAATTCAATACCAAGAGGTAAAAGATGATAAACTTCAGTGGAATGTATGGTTTCCAAATGCCATACCACCTAATATTAGAGAAAGGATTCTAGAGTTTTGAGCTGGTAAACATGAATCAACATCTAATAATCTTCAGAAATTCAGTGATCTAAAGGAAAATCATGAAATAGATCATGGAGATGTGATCATGATGGTATTTGTGCTGTCCTGAATAGATGAGGCCAGATATTGGTTTACAAATTTGCTACTATGTTCAATAAACTCATGGAATGAATTCAAATTACTCTTCAATGAGTAATTTGGCGAGAAAATTTGTGAGAGTTTGGTTATCAATGAGTTCATGGATATCCGCATTATAAATGGTGAATTGGTTCCTGAATTTAATTTGAAATTCATGAAGGCATTAAAGAAAATTCCTAAGAATTTGAGACCTTGTGATGCATTAGCTTTGGTCATATACTTGAATGCTTTTAATAAAAATATGAGCTACAGATTGAGGAATGGTGATCTAACAAGTTTGTATGAGGCCTTTGATATTGCAATGAACATTGAAAAGGTTTCAAAGTATGGAATGAATAGAAGTCTCAAGCCTTAGAACAAATCCCCCTCTACAAGAAAGTAGTACAATTCAAAGATTAATGATGATATTTCTAATATTTACCAACTTAATGTCCCAATATTTACTTCATTTAAAAGTGGTAGTAATATCTTTTTCCAATGTTATGTCTAAATTACATAGTGGTAGAGTGTACACGAATGGAGAAAATATATTTCAAATGACATACATATCTCATACACAAGTGTTAAGTGCATATGTGCAACCATCTAGTGTGTATTTGCAAGAAAATGACATTTCCAACAGATGTGAGCTAGTTGTACCTCATCAAAAGATACCCATTAATAGGAATAAAAATTGAGTCTTGGACCTTCAATCAACAATGTATAAACATTATTGATTCTATAACACATGTTCAAGACTTGATTAATAAGGAGACTGAGATATTTTCAAGTAATGAAGACAAAAGCATGGTTAAGGTTCATGGGAAAAATTGTAAGGGGAGTGATACAAATGAACAGTATAGGGATATTAGTATAAGTGAGATGATTCATTCATTCTCAAGTGAGAAAGAAGTGAGTAATGTTGATCATATGTATGCAAATTTTGATGGTTTTGTTAACAATGACTTTAATGCACATGATCTTAATAGTATGCTGTCAATTTATGATATGGAGAAAGCCATTTTTCATACCAATGTCCATAATAGTCCTTGTCAATCAGATTTAGTTTCATTTGAAGAAAATATATATAATGGTAACTTAGGTAATGCTATTAACCTTGCTAATGATGAGTATGAAAGTGCTTAGTCTCCTCAAATATTATCTCAATTTGTGAAGTTGATTGTAATCATTGCCACTTTGCTAGATCAAAAGGTTTGCATGAGACTTAGATATAGTCCTTCATTATACCTGAAGATGACATTGATGTGCATACCCTTGACAATGTATGTTCATTGATGAATTCTTCAAATATGTGACATGTTGATAATGTTGATTAGGAATCCATCTCAATATCCATGGAATGTTTTAGTGACCTTGATAAGTATTCAAACCTTTTGTTATTAAATTTAAATATGGATAAGTGAGTTGATAACCTGGTAAGTGATTTAGAATACAAGTGTTTCATTATTGACTTCAAGTCCATGGATGAGGGAAATAATTATGATTTTGATAAGTATTGCTAACGATATGTATATATATTTTGATTATGTAGAAACAAATTATCTTGATTAAGCCCATTATAAAAATGATTCTGATTAGAAAGATGTTCTAGGTGAATGAATTTCATGAGAATGCATGAATGATCAAGCATTTTCAAATTTATATCAACAAAATTTTGAAGGTTTTCATGATGCCATATCTTATGAGTTGGAGGTAAAGGCTGATTTCATATTGAAACTAGAGATGGATGTATTGGTATGAGTGTTGATGACATGAAAATGAAGCCTTGTTATGGTTCAAAAGAAATCAACATTGCTGATCATATGGGGGTAACATCCACTTAAATTGAGACCAATCATATTGATAAAGTTTTCTGTAGTAGCACTTCAAGTGAAGAGGATTTCCACGATGTAGATATGTGTCATGATAATATTTGCAATGAGATTCCCTATAAATTGTTAGAGACATCAATTGAAGTTGTTCATGTGGAAATAAATGAAAGTTGAGAACTTATATCAGATTATTTGTTTTGAGTCAAAGATGTGTACTTTTGTGCAAGAGTGGGATGATATGAATGATGATATATTGTGTTCAAAGAATACTTATAAGAATAATCACATATAATAATTTAAATATCTTGATGGGTTCTCCTATCAACATGTCAAGATGCAATCATATAGTGAGCTAGAGTATGATTTTTTTTCTTTTCATGTACATGATATTTTTTCCCTAGTTTTCAAAAATACCCAACTAATGAACACACCTTCTATATGAAAACTTATGATGAGGTAAGATTCAATGATGTCAACTATATGGTAAAGTATGAGTGTTTCATTTTTTCACTCCAGTTGGATGAAATTTATATAGGGCATGACAATGGTATTGGTAATGAAGGATGCTATATTGAATATGAATGTGCACTATTTTGTGGGCATGAAAAATTCATTTTAGACTGTAATGTATTCCAGCATGTGCATAATGTTTTGACACTTATAATTGCTAAGTGTACTGACAATGTTAAGTATGGTAAATGGATGAATGGTGTCAGTTATAGTAAGTATAATGAGATGCATTTTAGTGAATTTTTTAGATTGAACTTATTTTTCCAAGATGAAAATTAAACATATGACAAAGGTAGATATTGGTTTTTCACTTTTGGTTTCCCGGGGCCACCAAGTGGAGTATAGACCAAGTGGAGTATAGATATGATTTTCATGACATAGCATTTAGTGAGTAAGGAACCTAATTGATGAGTACTTGGCCGGTATACCAAAGATCAAGATTATTTCTATGACCACAAGGGGCATACATCCCAATAAGAGCCTCTATTAACACCTTCAAATTTTAAAGAATTTTGAATTACTTATGATGTGAAATTCAGTTGTGGTACTTTGAATATGCCCATACATTTGTTTTAGAGTGGCCTACTTTGAAGGGTAATAAGTTGAAGCTCGGTGATTATTATGAGAAATGGTTTTGGGATTGTGTTTATCTACTATCAGTAAGTATAATTTTCCATTTGTAGCCTCCCATGATCAATTTCAATTAGTTTAGATCAAGCACCTAGTTTGAGGGTCCAACAAAGATTTGCATCCTACACATTTTCAAAATTATCAGAGCTACTTTGAAGGCTTACATTTCATTACCAAGTGATTTTGATGATAAAGGGATTTCTTCCTTATATTGGAAACATATTAGTGAGCCCCTCTTTCCATTTTCAGAACCCTAGGACCTTGTTTGATATTTTTGCTAAGTAAAAAACAAATGCAATTTCTTCTGATTTTCTACATGCATATTGTTATATCTTCTAGGTAGCCATTTTCATAGATCAATGTTTTGATACCAGATAACTTTCATGTCAAGTGAGTTGATTCTTAGGATTTTCAATATGTAAGTGTACTGCCATGATCAATTGTAGAGCTTTAGGATAAGGTTTGATATTTTTTTGAAGCAAAAACAAGATGCAGTTTACAGAGGTTTTACATCTACATTTCTAGAAAGTTTCAACATGGTCAACTTTGACCATTAATATCTTGTATTAGAAGTGTAATTATGCAAAACACATTTTCCCACATACTCATTGTACCTAAATGAACCTATCTACCCAATGTCAGTCTCCCAAGATAAGTTTTAGTATTTTTTTAGAGCACATGGTTGGCAAGGTTTACATGCGTTCTAATGTGTGCAATTGCAAACAATATAAAAATGACTAACTTTGGTGTGATTTTTTTTTTCAAAAGACATGCGTGTGTATTTTCATATCTCTAGGTGTTGTTTGTTGTATTTTGGGGGACCTGACATTCACCATAGAATCACAAGAAAATTTGATATGATTTAAAATTTAATTATCATTTTTATGCCGTAGGCGTTTCCTTTGAACACACTTGAGCAAAATAATTTGATCAACGGCTGGAGATGCTGGAGATGGCAATGACTTCCATTGAAGCAATCTTGGTCGTCTCTCGCTTTCCACCAGCTATCCATCCTAGCTGTCCATCCTTACAATCTGACCTGTCTATATTGCGATAAAGGAGTTGGTTTAGTTTTTCCTCTTTTCACCTGCCACCTGCCACACATCACTCAATATACCCTCTGTCACATTGATATTGAGAGCAACTTGTGCAGCAGCTTATTCGACCTGTCGTAATGTGGTGTAAAATTTGGGGCTCTCGAAAGTCTCACCATTAAAAGTAACAACAATCTTGAATCAAGGGGCATGATCAGGGCCTTCTCGTATGCAGAAATACAACCAGAGATTGAAACAGATCCTCTGAGCAAGTTTCTGTAGCTGGTTTTTGTACATGACTCGCTGTATTCATAATCCAACCCAATTTCAAAACCCTAATCCGCCCAAAATAGAAAATCCCTCATTACTGTAAGTTTGCTGTTAAAACCCTCACCTTTAGGCTGCAACCACAACCACTATTAAACCCTGGTTACACGAGGAATTTCAGCTCTTACATGATTATGTTTGGCTTACTAATACAAAATTTATATGTTTCAATTTGTGCAGGAAAATTGTGTATCCAATGCTCTGTTTATTCCCATATTTTGTAATGTGAAGCCTTCTGACCTTCGCTAGTTATCCCTGGTGCCAACATTTTCAGATGCAGAGTCACATTGTGGGCGTCACAGAGTTTGCACATATTTTCCACTTGTATTCAAAATGTTTCATGATAACGCGGATTATTCCAACGAACTTTAATGGCCTTCCTTGCTTCACATTCGTTGCTGACTGCAAACAAACAACATTTATGTGAAAAATAACGCATTATACAATAGTTAATATGGGTCGCCAATAAATTTCTACCAAATTTTAGATTTTCGTTCTTTAATAAATTTTATATCATCAAAAGTCTATTACCTAATTTCGGGATTTCAATCACAACTATAATCTATCATCAAAATTCTATTCTTTGATTTACTCCTATCCATAATGGATCATAGAATTAAAACTTCAATTAAAATCTAAAATATTCAATACGGATAATCTAGATTCAGTAAATATACCCAAATTGTCAGATTACATTTTAGCCTGGCAGATGACCCAGAAATCATTTAACTTTGCCAACATTTTCAGATGTAGAGTCACATTGTGGGCGTCACAGAGTTTGCACATATTTTCCACTTGTATTCGAAATGTTTCATGATAACGCGGATTATTCCAACAAACTTTAATGGCCTTCCTTGCTTCACACTCGTTGTTGACTGCAAACAAACAACATTTATGTGAAAAATAACGCATTATACAATAGTTAATATGGGTCGCCAATAAATTTCTACCAAATTTTAGATTT
>MU224692.1:4824013-4843258 GCA_018584345.1 Thuja plicata
GCTAATAAATAGAAGAAGCTCACAAATGACACTAGTAATGTCTCTACAAATGTCAGAACTGTCTTGAAAAATAGGATTCTAAAGAGTCTCTATTGTTTATATGTTCTAACTACACCAAGTTACCTCTACCAGTATCATTCTGGAATGAATATATCAATATGAAATATATATTTTAATGAGTAGTATTTTGAGATATGTAATACAAATGCCACCATTACCATATGCAAAATGTGCATAGGAAGATAAGGCATTTGGACTATTTTAGTAATAAAATAATTTAAAATTTTATGGAATAATAAAAATTAAAATTAATTTTCAAGTTAATAATATGTTATTTATATTATGATAATTTGTATTTCGTATAGTGTATTACATAAGGAGATAGAGAGAGGTGTGGAGATGGAAATATATAGGGATAGAAAGTGATAGAGAGGGAAACATAGAAAGGGAAAGATAGAGAGGAAGAGATTAAAAGATATATAGATGGTATAAGGAGATATAGAGAGGATGAGACAAAGTGACAAACAAAGGGACAAATACTTAAATGACCTTTCCATAACTCTACGACGTTCCCATTGCACACTAAAGTGCGATTGCTAGTAAATAATAATATTTTATAGATTGAAGGCATGAATGGAGCTTTACTCCTGTAAATGGAAAAGGAAAGGAGTTTTGAATATTTTTATGATTTATAATATTAGAAATATGCCAATGGGGATAAAAGACTAAATATCTAAGTCATTTTTAATTTAAATAGGTGACAAAGTTGGTGGGCCCCTACAAGGAAAATGAAAGCAAAGTGAAAAATATTAAAAAAAATATATCAAAGATTGACCATGCGCTTGTCAATTACATCCCTGCAAGGCATCAATGAATATGCTATTAGAAGTTGCAGAGGTGTGGTACGATTAGATAAAATGACAAAATTAAAATCAAAATTCTAAAGGTTTGTCAAGTGAAAAATAAATGGTGGGCCGTAATATTTCCTAACGAATGCTTGCGCATGTGATAAATAAATTAAATTCTTTTCTATGTAACCTAGCCACACATAATTTAATCCAACATATCACTAAGGGGGTGATATTTCCTCTTTGTTTATTTTTTTTAGGGTTGTCTAGGATATATAGAGTAATGGCATTGCCTTCATAATGGAAGGGAAAAAATGTGAAGAGTTTTGCATATCGATAGGCGAATGGGAACACATTTGTGATTCATATTTTTGAATGATAGAGCATTTTTAATCTTAAAGGAGGATGGCTATTATAGCTACAATAGCTTAACCCACTGAACTAGTGAATTATGATTTAGAGGTTTGACCTTATTTAGTTCAAAATATTTTCAACCCATGGAAGAGGAAGGATGTTTTAATTTGAATAGTGCCTTGAAAAACCAAGGACCCAAATGGAATGCAAAATCAGTTCCAGGCACAACAATATTCTACATGATACGTGCATTGACCAATATGTGTATTATGACTCTGCATCTTTTGTCGATGTATAGAAGAATGATGGGCATTTCTTTGCACGAGGGTCTGCATTTTGGCATGGTCATGTTTTCTATTATTTTCTTTGAAGAGTTGCATTAATAAATCTGTGTGACATCCTAAGTTCTTTTAGATTTGCATTCCTGCCATGACATGTAGTAGATCATAGAGGAATATCTTTTTTATTTTCTTTCATAAATGGTCTATTGGTAGTGCGCCAATGTCCCTCATGGGATTCGTGACATGGTTTAACAGCCTCCCGTGTCTTTTATAAGTCTAGTGGTTCTATCGGACATTGACAGGTCGATCTTTTGGTGCAACCACAACCCTAGCTTCTAACAAGTGGTATTAGAGCTTGGTCATAGGTTCAAATCCACACAAGATGCGATGAGTAATGCTGGGAGGGGGATTGTTGGCAGTATGTCAACGTCCCTCGCAGGATTCATGACATGGTTTAACAACCTCCCGTGTCTTTTATAAGTCTAGTGGTTATATCGGGCATTGGCAGGTCGATCTTTTGGTGCAATGACAACTCTAGCTTCTAACATGGTCTATCCTCTACCATTATGGGTACTTGACTCCAATCTCCAATGCACAAGTATTTTGAATCTTTGTCCTAGTGAGGGTTGAAACTATTGATCTACTCTGTGGTCAATCTACTCTTTGCATTTTGGATGTTATGGGTGTCAGAGCATGATGAAAGCATTTTTGTCAAATATTATGGCTCAAAATATTCTTGTAAATATGAATGCAAAATGTTGAAACTTTGACAGTCAGAATGTCACAAAGATATGTCATTTGGTGGAATGAAATTATCAGTGAATGTGCACAAAATGAAATTTGTGAGGAGGCTCACAAAATTTGAGAATTAATGCAAATCTTTGAAACATATCATATTTTTGTACGCTTTATCTCTATTCTAGGTGTACACAACTGTGTATTTTTTGTGGATAAGGGATAGTAACAATAAATTAGCAGCATACAATGATAGAAGGGTATTTTAAATGAAGGAAATAAAATTAGTGAATACTTTTAATTTCAAGGCCAAAATAAGAATTGTCAAAACATATTGGTTTTTACTTAGGTGAGAACATTTTCTAGGAATGTGAAATATGCAATGAAAATTAATATTTTCGTAAAATGGATAAATATTTCAATGGAAAAATACAATTGTATAATGTTTTTTTTCACCTGGAGATGTTTTTTTTTAGCAAAATGTGAAATCCATTGAAATGCTTTTTTCAATTAAAGGATGAAGGGAGTAATAAGGTTTATAATATTTCTCATAAGGGTGAAAAGTGTAACATAATGGACATGTATTCTTACACAGATGTAAAAACATATTCACAACGATGTTCACCAGGTGAATCTATAGAATAAGGGCACATATGGAAATTCATTAGGCAATGGGTGAATTATTTTCACAAGAGGGCAAATTGGGTAAATGTGCAAACAATTGGTAAAATTTTACCGAAATAAATGTGAAAAGGGGAAATTTGACTTGTCATTGATGAATAATTTTATTTAGTTGAAATGGTAAAAAGAAAGATAAAATTATTTCACTATGGATTTAAATGAGGGAAAATGATGAAAATGCATTTATGAGAAAGACCATTTGAAAGGGATAATTGAATAAAGTCTTTTTCAATTGGAGAGAACGGATAACAATAAAATAACCAAATATAGAGCATAGTTGTAGTTACCAATGAATTTTGAGTAAGGAGAATCATTTTTATAATAAAGTATACAAGGTGGAGTATGGTTTTATTTTTTATGAGAAATATCTTCATAGGAATGTAATAGAAAGGGGAAATAATGAAACTTTTTTTAGTTGCACAATAGGATGAAAACAAGACAAGAAATCAAATATTTTTGCTTCAACTAAAAGGAAACAAAGTGCAGATGAAGTGGAAGCATAATATTTTCAGTTTGAGAAGAGAAAAATGACTATACAGGTCAGATTTGGAGAAGGGGACATGTGACATCACTAGGATTACTCTCAGGCTCTCTTCTTCTTCTTCTATATCTTTTCATTCTCTCTCATATTTTCAAGTTCTAAATTTTTTGAGAATACTTCTCATATACTATGTATATATCATAATAAATGGATATGACTTATAGTCTGTAGGTTTTGATTTGTTTAGCATGTCATTTCAGTCTTAAAATAGGGAAAATAGTATTGCATAATTGTTTCCATGATGTATGACCAACCTTATTTAAATATAAATTTTAAGGATATTTTGTATTCATCTGTTCAGATTTCTTGTAATGTATGAGTTGTTCATAGCTTTCTTTCAAGGAAATAAATATTTGCCTTTAGAAATTCATAGTGATGTTGGTTTAGTGTCGTGGATTTGTAAGAAGAGTTCTATAATATTTACATTGGGCTCATTAATATAAGGTATTACTGAAGATGCTTGTTACACCCCTCTTGGCTACTGAAAATTTTGGTGTTTTTTCTTAATTGATGTCCTAGATGATATATGGTTTTCATAAATAGTGGTTTTTCTTAATTGATGTCCTAGATGATATCTAGTTTTCATAAACAATAGTCTTGATTAAATTGATGGCCTAGATGTATATTTGGGTTTCATTTCCAACTTAGCATGGGATAGTGGTTTAGATATTGTAAGAGGAATGATATAATGATTTATGTTCATATCTTGAGTTATAAAATTTAATTATTTCATATATATAATGTTGAGATATTGATGATTAAGGATTGACTACCTTTCTTGACAAAGTGGTTGCAGGAACTTCTTGTCCTCGAGGAAAGGGGGGAAGAAAGTATCACTGGGAAAGAGGGGTGGAAACATGGTTATGAACTTAAACTACCCGGGTTCCAGAATTGGTAAGTACTGACTAGGTCAAGTTAGTGCAAACCTAGGAGGTATAGGTTTTAAATAGGATCCTAGTTGGTCTTGTGATGTCAGTTAGTCATATTGTTAGTAATCCTGGTTTGGATAGGAACTATGTCTTAGAATTGTATCTTTATTCGATCTTTTGCTCTTAAGGTTCTTTAAGCAATAACTTTAGTGTTACTATTGCTAAAGAAGATTATGGTATAATTTTACCATATATATACATATGTGTAGTATAAAAGTATATATATAAATACAATCATGGTGACATGGTTCGTGTGTGTATATATATATATGTATATATATCACTATTCTGCTTTTTCTACTAGATCAACAAAAACAACTTAACCAACGACTTAATCTGATGAATATATTGAATCTAATGACTTACCACCTATTGACTTACCAACCGTTGCTAGGTATAAATGTAGTTCCACTCCAACCCCTCCCTTAAAAGGAGGTAATAGAGCCTCAGACCTTGGTTTCCAAGTGCAATGAAGTATACTTGATGTTAAATACTATTTAATGTAGCTAGAAACATATGTTGCATTAAGTGAAATACTATGATGTTAGAGCATGTTGTTACTTACTATTTGGATCATATATTCATGAATGTGCTTTATGATAATTTCTAAGATATTTTGCATATTCAAGAATATTGGATTAATATTTTAGGATGATTTCCATTGAGTCCTATACATTGTGCCTTATAGAGTGCTGAGTATTTTATGGAGATTTACATTGATATATGTTCATATTGATAGAAATGATTTATTTAAATTTTTTAGATTTAAATGCAATGTTAATTTAGGATATGATGTCTATTTCCTTACCGCACAATCACTATGTATTTTTCCCTTTGTGCTGGTACGAAGTGAGACAGAGTCATAGTCACTCACTTGTGAGATCTACTCGATGTACCACTCTCCTTCACTATTGTTATCATAGATTTAATGTGCTTCAAATATTATATTATGAGCATCTACACTTGATTTTTTCTTGTTTTAGTGAACATGTACCAAACACATTCTGCCGCATTTGTAGGATTTGAGTGTCTATATCCCTGGCAGTGGGCACAAGAGCTAGTAGTTTTGACATTTTATACTGAGTCAATATCGTCCTTGTATGGATGATGTATTTGTACTTGTTATATTATATCCCTTCGGTACATGTTTGGTAAAACTAGATTCATATTGCATATTGTGAAAGACTAGTTATCTATTTGTGCATTAGAGTTCCTGCAAGTTGTTGCGAAAGAATATTTAATTAATAATCGATATTAGTTATTTTATATTTTTTCAATAATTTTGGTGTACAACTATTCCATTTAATTAGAATTGGATAAATTAACCCAGTGGGAGTTTGCAGAATTTTTGTGGAGTTTTATTTAATTTAAATGGTTTTATTTTGGCCTTTTCGGTTTTTGGGGAAAAAGTGACTTATAATGAGAAATTAGAATTTCTTTTCTCATTTTTGCATTTTGGAGAGAAAAATTGCTCAAACCCTCTTGTAAGTAATTGGAATATTTTCTTGTTGGGTGTGATCTGCTTGCTGGATTTGAGCATGGAGTGACTCGTTGGAATAGTGGCGAGATTGCTATGGAATGCTGAGATTATCGTCTACTCTTGGGTTGCATTGGTTTTTCCCTCTTCATTTTGGGTTTTCACCATTTGTGTGAGGTAGGGCTTCTCACCATTTTAATTTTACTTCATTATTTTTCTTTAATTAAGTTACAATAGTTTAGTGGGATGAGAATAAGAATTCCCCCATGATTTTATGTATTTATTTCACCTGGTTGGGTTTGTATGATAAAATGCATGTTTTAATTTTGGATAAATGGAGTTCTAGAGGTGTTATACTTCTCAATTTTCTATGAGTGCTCGTATTTAGGATTTTATTTGAAAAGTGTGATTTTGGGCATATGGGAACCAATGAGTTTTCTTCTTTTTTCTTTGTTTCAAGTTTGATTTTTGAGCCTTTTCTTCACTATGATATGCATTATATTGATACTTGATGTTCTTGATTATTAGCCTAGTTTCTTTTACACTTCCATTTATGTTTTAGTGATGCAATCAAGTGATTATGGCCATGATATGAATGTATCTGGTACTCCCCAATGTGGAGCTAGATGCCTTTAAGTTGTACATCAAAGTTGCCATAGTTTTATTTATGTATTTTTTTATTTTATTGCATTCTTGGGTCAAAATCCCCAATCGTCGTCTACGTCTGATCATTGATGTCTCCACCTCTCTAGCTCAATGTCTGCATCCAATGCTTGACGTCATGGTTTCTCTGCATGGGGAAGAAAATCCTTTTTGATAAATCATCATCTGCGCAGATCAACATCTTCGACTGGGTATCGACGTCTTCATGCTCACTAGAATGGGTCTTTTGGTTGCAAAAGTTCACCAATCACCAATTGGCATCTCCACCAATTGGCATCTGCACAACCCAATCAACGTCTCTACCTGATCATTGATGTACTAGCTCAGTTTGGTTTTGCAATTAGTTTTAGGAGCTAGGTGATATTATTATCATTTTGTGTTGGTTCCTTGAGGGTTGCAATTAGTTTTAGGAGTTAGGTGATATTATTATCGTTTGAGGATCATTCCTTATTGTATTATTTATGCTATGGCTAGTTTGGTAATTTACATGTATATTTAACCATGTTAGGAACATTTACTTTGGGCTTAAAATGAATATCAACTATATGGATTGAGGATGAAAATTAGTCTCTTCCTAGTGTAGCCATGAGTTCTTGGTGGCCTAGCCTCTTGTGGTCCATGGAAGATGTCCGGATCCTTAAAGGGAAATACTGAGAACATATATTCTCCATTCTAGGTATGTGATTGTTGGTGGCTTGGGAATCGTTGGAAGTGTTGTAAGACTTCTGCTTGTGTATGAACATGTGATAGTCATGTTACTATATGTTTGATGTATGCTTTTTATTACGGTAACAACAGGTTTTGAAGGGGCCCTAAAACCCTTTAACAAAGATAAAGAAAGATAAGCATTAAGAACCCAAAACAAAAACTATCTGTCACAGATAGAGACAAAAAACCAAGAAGGGATAGCACCCCAGATTTATAATACAAAGTTTAACCACAACAAAAAAGCTGAAATAAAAAAAAAAACTTCCAGCAAGGCGACCAAAAAAACTTCCAGCACATGACTCAGTCCATCATCTTGGGACACTTCTTAGATTCTACCATTTGGTCTTCCATAATATGTATTTCCATCATATGATTTTCCATATTCTGGATAGAATCCCTAATATTAGTTAAATCTTTGACTTGAGCCGCTGTCTTCTTTCTTGTACTGGATCTAGTTCTAGATCCTGGCCTAAAATCTAGATGTCCTATTTCCCATCATCCTCCATATTTTCTCTGTCATTATAGTTCCCTTCCAGCAGGGTATGCAAATCTTTTAGGTTATCGATAGATGCTTCCATTCCCAATTTGATGAGAGTAGTCAACTTCCTCAGCATTATGTTATTGTTGTTGGTTTTCTCAGTAATCAGATTAATCCTATTATCAATCATTTTTCTTATCTTATCCTCTACCATGGTAGTATTACCAGTTTCCTTATCAAAAACATCATTACCTTTCTAATACATAACTGCATCATTCCTCTTTTTGTCAATGATCTCCTCCAGAAGGGTATTTCTTTCTTCAAGGTCTTTACACTTAACCTGCAACTCCTGAATATCTTCCTGAACCCATTTGTCGATATTGTAGCCATACATAGATTTTTTTTTGGCCGCTTGAAGATTAGAGATGTTGATTGCTCTTTTAACCTTAAAGTCCTGATCCCAGAGGTCTTCTTCCAAGCTCCTCTGCTTCTGGTCATTGTCCTTCTCATCAACTTCACCCATGGGGCTCTTAGGAGGAGTAGAGTTAATCTCGCAGTCAATATGCTCATTCTGGTCATCCTTATCAAGATCGACAAAGATTTTGTAGCTTTGGGATTTTTTAGACTCTTTCGAGTTATCAGTAGGGTAAAAGTACAATAATCTGTCACCCTTTTACAAAGGAAAAGGTTAATAACACCAAAACTGTAAAACTTCAAGGGCATAAAAGTCACATTTCTGTTGAGAATTTGAAGATGATGTAAAATGATGAAATGTGTGAAATAGGATGAATTATATGCCTATAATTGTTTTTAAAAAATTGAACAAAAATTAATATGTTTTTTGAAATTTTTAGTTCTATTTTTCATTTTCTGAAAAATACTATAAATTAGGGAGTTTACTTCCCTCCAAATCATTATAAGTAAAACATTGTGTTTTCCTACAATTTCAGAATATGTTTTAGATAACATGTAAAGCTAGTGGCAAAAAAAATAAAGAAGTGTTTTCGATGTATAGTTTGCCCGTTATAAGTATTCAAAGTCAAACTTACTTGAAATCAACAGTTTTTGTCTCCCGCCATTTTTCCCCTATCAAAACTATACCAAAAACCAAATAAATTACATATTATATAAGAGGACTCTCTTCTCTATTGTTATCTATGATTTTAAAAATTTTATGAATTGATTTAGAATTTTTTTATATTATCTGAATCAACGAATTATGAAAGCTTGAATAGCATACATGTAGTTTTAAACAAATTTGTTCGATGTTTTGTAGTTGAAACAATATAAAATTTATATGTCAAGAATCCTATTTCTAAGATCTAGAAAATGGTACTTTTAGTTTTTTAACATTGTCTAGTTTGAGGAGAGAAAAAAATAGCAGAAGTGCAAACTTCTAGATTTTTTGTGTTTTTGGAGGTTTGGCTGCCAACATGGCATGGCACCTAGGTGGACTCGGCCCAGTCAGACTCGGTCGAGTCCTATTGGCCCTTGCATTGGCTTGCACATGAGCCTACTTAGCCATGTAGGTGCCATTCAGTGCCATGTTGACTCAGCTGAGTTAGACTGGGCCGAGTCTGATTGGGCCGAGTCTAACTAGGTCAAGTCAATCAAGTTATCTTAAAAGGTGATAGATTATTATGCTTTTACCTAGTAGCCATATTCTCCTTTGTCTTTCCTATGTTAGTCTTTTCAATTTCATTTTCCTCTGGTTCTTCAATTACCATTTTGGCCCTGTTCTCCAATGTTTCTTCATTCCTCTTATTAGGATCCTCCCTATCTTCCATAGTCTTGTTCTGATTATTATCAATATACATTTCCACCAGGTTGTCAACTTATTCAATTATCTCCTCAGAGATAGTATTATCCATGTCCGTGGTATCCTTAGTGGAAAAATCACCTACCTCACCCATTGGCAAAGTGATAGTAGGGTTAGCCTTCTCAGAAACATCTATATTACTCTACTCCCCATCTTTGACATCCTCATCCTCAGATGAGTCCTATCAATCATCATGAGTCCACATACCTTCCACATCATCGAAGATAGAGAGCACAATATCAACTTCCACTAGACCTTTACAAAATTTTTTGTTTGTGGCTTTGTTGGCTTTCTTTCTAGACGACATCTCCTCATTATTTATTTTAGCATTATCAATATGTTTGGGGAGAGACTCAGAGATGTGTTTTTTTATCATACTCTGCAATGAGAAGGATGAGCCCTTCATGCAGAATAGGGGTATCCCTAACTGTGAAGTCCAAAATGCTCAGGTTGAGAAAGATAAGTAGATAAAATGGGAAAGAAACCCTAACATCATGTCTAAAATGATTAACGAGCACAAAATGGTAGTTGTAGACTTTAGAGTACCCACCGTCAAGCATGAAATATTCCATTATTTCTCTAATAACAAAAGCCCAGATGCATTTGATGTTGGACAAGTTCATATAGTCCAGGTTGCCTTTAACTAGCATAGCCCGCTCCTCATCAGACTTAGGAAAGGTTTTGTAGGATTTATTTCCCACTTTCTTATCTTTGATGAAATGCATCCCATTTAGAGGGAGCCCTGTAATCTCTGCCAGAATTTCTATGGTTAGGGTAAAATATTTACCCAAAATGTTAACTTTACCATTCTCCCACCCAACAATAAATGCCTTTGTGATCTCCTTGTCATTACCATGCAGGCATTTCAGGTATCGATGCACTTTTTCCTTCTTAAGTATTCTCCATATGTCTTTCTCCATCACCCATTTACACTCATCGGGTTCCTCTATTTGTAAGTCTCTGCCCATATATCCTTCCTCTTCAGTGGTGCTCAAGTGGCATAATTTCATCAACTCCTTAGCAGTAATCTCAAAGATTCTCAGACAATAACCAGAATGCTTCAAATAATTGAGGTTATGCATTAACTGTCTCTTAATGATGCAAAAAACATGTGATGACAAAGGGTCATGATTTCTATTACTCTTCCCTTGTCATTTCACCTTCTCCGTACTCCAAATCCAAGTCCCATCATACATTGTGATCAGAAGTATTAATAAAACCCACCTTGTGATTATTTCTATCATGATTAGTTAATAGGTTTATTTCATCATTTATCTTTGCTGAGCCATGCCACTTGTGAGTGATGTTACATCTAACTCCCAAGTTAGCCAACCCGTCTGCCACTTGGTTGGTTTCATGGTAATTTTGGGTTACATGAAAGGAAATGAATTTCAAATCCACTTAATTAATTTTGTCAATAATTTTCCCGATGGTCCAAGACACCTTGCTGTTACCTTTAATATTATTGATGATATTAAGAAAATCACCCTCCAGCCAAATGGTTTTACATTCCATCTCTTCTACCAACAACATCACATTAATAGCAACCATTGCTTTGGCTCTATGATTATATTGCACTCCTAGGGGAGCTTCTATAGCCCCAATACAAGTTCCCTTCCAGTCTCTTATTATTCTTCCTCCTCTACCAATTCTCGGGTTGCCTTTTGATGCCCCATCAAAGTTGACCTTGATCCAATCAGCTGGAGGAGAGGTCCAAGTTGCAGTAGCTCTCATCTGTTTAGGTTTAGGATTAGGAATACTAAATTGCCATTCTCTAGTGTCCCCAATAATCTTAGCAGAATTATTATTACTAGATGAAGTGTATTTTTATTCTAGTGCTTTGTAGATGTGGTTGCCAACAAATTTAGGGTTGGACTATTTCTCCCTGAAGATTCTATTATTTCTTTCTTTCCATATTCGCCAATAAAAGTGGTGAGGAATTAAAATTTAGAAGTCTTTTTCTATTAAGTTCTGGGAAGAATTGCTCCAGTGTTTGACAAAATCCTACCAAAGGAGAGGAAAAAACCAGCATAGATTCCATTTCCTAAGGATAACTTCCCAAACCTTTCGGGTGAAGGAGCAGTATAACATTATGTGATCACAAGTTTCAGCTTGTTCTAGACAAAGAACACATCTATTAGCAAGATAAAACCCCATTTTAGAAATATTATCAAGGGTAAGAGGTTTATTCTGAATTAAGAACCAAAAAAAGAAGTTGATTTTAGGAGTGAGATGTTTGTACCAGACAAAGGAGCAAAGACGTCTCACCTCCCTCACAGTGAGGAGATTATAAGCAGAAGCAACAAAATACTTACCATCAGGTCTAGGATCCCAAATAGTAATATCCTAGGAGTTATCTTTAATAAACCAGCTCTACAACTCATGCTGGAGGGAATTAAATCTTCTATCTATGTCACCAAGATTCCTTCATTTATTTTCCTTCCAATAATCTTTAGCCTTGATCCCCAAAGTTTCTTTGGATATGTCTATAGCCTGTTTCTACTCTTGATTAGAAGATAAGGGCTCCTTGTGGATCCAATTATCATCTGAGAAGTTGATTCTCCTTCCATCTCCTAGCTTCCATCTCTTTCCTTTGATGATGAGATCTTTGGCCGACCTAATACTATTCCAAATATTAGAGCCATTAACGCTATTATCATTATTTACATAATTCTCCAAAGTATTATAATTAAAGAGGTATTTATTTCTTATAATCCCATTCCATTATTTTTGGTATCCATAAATTCTCCAAAGTTGTTTAGCCAAGAGGGCCTTATTGACATTTTTGATTGATCTCAAACCAAGACCTCCCAGCTTTTTTGGCTTACAAACATTTTCCCAAACCACGAGGCTGAGTCTTTTCTTATCTTCTACACCTGACCAAAGGAACCTTTTCTAGATTTTCTCTATAACCATGGAAAATTTATGAGGAATATTAAAAAGACTCATGGCATAAATAGGGAGATTTTGAAGCATAGATTTCAGAAGTTGAAGCCTCCCTGAATTGCTTAAAAGTGCCCCTTTCCATCCAACAAGCTTGTTATTATATCTTTCTATGATGGAGTACCAAAAACTGTCATGAGGTTTAGAGCATAAAGGTAATCCCAAGTAAGAAGAAGGGAGACTTCCAATATTGCAGCCTAAGATCTTGGATATATTTTTCTGTCTCTCCAAAGGGGTATTAATGAAGAAAATGAAACTCTTAGTTCACTTGATAAGTTGGCCTGTTGTTGCCGTGTAAACAGAGAGGGATTTCTTCAAGTTTCTAGTTTCTTTAATAATTGCCTCCCCCATTATTAGGGTATCATCCACAAATTTCTCATGAGAGAAAGTAGTGCTAGAAGAAGAAGGGCTAATGACAGTGATTTCTCCCTTTCCAACCACTTTGTTAATATACTTTCCCAAGCATTCAAAAAGAATAGCAAACAGGATTGGAGAAATAGGATCACCTTGTCTCAAACCTCTAGAAGGTTTAAAAAATGAGACGATCCACCATTAACAATAATAGAGGAGGAAACTGTCAAGATCAATTGGATAATAAGTTTGACAACCCCATTGTCAAAGCCAAAAAATTGACAACTTTATGTAAGAATTGCCAGTCAATTCTGTTGTAAGCCTTAGATAAATCCAATTTCATCATGAAACCTTGTTTCTTAGCAGCTTCCAGAGAATGAATGTTCTAATGAGAAACAATAATGGAATCCACAATTTGTCTTCTAGGGAAAAAGTCATTCTGCTAGGGGGAAATGATATTTAGGAGAATAGACAAAGTCTGGAAGTGAGAACCTTTGAAATAATCTTATACAAACAATTACATGGACTGATAGGTCTAAAGGCATCCACTGAGTTGGCTCCCTTCTCTATAGGGAGAAAGACCAAAAAAGTAGCATTGAGCTCCCTTAGGAGGATTTTTGTACCAAAGAAATCTTTAAATGCAGCCTGCACATCTTTACCAAGGATATCCCAAAACTGCTGGAAGAACAACATGGGAAAACCATTAGGACCAAGAGATTTCTCCCCTTCAAAGGAAAAAAAGTACACTCTTAATTTCCTTGTATGAAGCGTTAGACTGGAGGTATTTGTTTGTTGGATCATCTACCAGCTGGGGGATAACTGAAAGCATTTCTTCCTGGTCAATCCCATTCAAGTTTACATCCTTGGATAAGAGCTAAGAGAAATAGAGATGTGCATCTCTGTTCTGATATCTTCTTCTTTGCTTATAGTCTTATCATTAGATTTTTGGCTAGAGATCTTGTTAATAGCTTTATGTTTCATGACTGTCATATGAAAGAATCTGATATTTTTATCCAAGCCTTGATCCATAGCACTCTAGATCTTTGTCTCTAGAAGGATTCCTCCTTAGATATTATTTTATGATAATTTGTCAGCATTAAGTTGTCCATAGCTTTACTTTCTTCTGAAAGGCCCTCATTCTTGATTTTTTCTTGGATTGCCTTAATATTAGCATGCATTCTACCTTTCATTTGGAAAATATCTCCAAAAACCTCCTTGTTCCATATTTTGAGTTTCCTTTTCATGGTGTTTAATTTTTTAGCCATTCTATACATGGCTCCCCCCTCTATGACATAGTTCCACCAGTTTTCTATCCTTTCTTTTAGATTTGGGTGGGCAGTCCATATTTTTTCAAATCAAAAGGCAATGTTCTTTTTATAATTGATCAGATGTATGTTATATTATTTATGAGATGCTTTTATGATGCACTTAGTTACTTATTGCAGATGCATTGGTGTCTTGTTTCAAAAAAAATTTGTTGAGTGCATATTTTATCCTTGTGTTCCAAGGGTTCCCAGGCAGGGCATTACAATCAAATAAAATTGGAGAGTAGACACACACACACACACACACACACACACACACACACACACACACTCAAGAGTTGATTTTAACATGTGGTTGCAACATAATAAAATTTGCAAACCTTATAACAATTCATTAATTTATAAATTATATCTTTTTTCTAAAGGGAAATTGGATTTCATTTGGAAACTCTTATGCAAATGGTATATTGTAGCATTTGAATCATGATACAATATAAGTGGCATGAAGTTTTTAAGGTTAGTATGATTTGGGAATTTTTAATGTAATAGAATTGAGAAATATCTATCCAGCCACGTCAAGGCTTGTGTGGCATAGAGAAATGAAATATGAAGATTAAATCACAATTAGAGACTTTTCTAACCACGATAAGAAGTGGCATAAATATAGAAACACATGAATGAAATTTTTAGGTGAATTTGAGTGCATTTTAGCATCTTCTTCTCTTATATAAGAGGTATCACAACTTATTACATAAATTAAATTCAAATTGAAATGAAAGGACATAAATTAACATGAATTAAAAATGATTTCATTTCATTTGCTAAAAATGGTTTATATAAGAAATTGACTCTTTTGGAGATATATTCATACACACAAAAAAGAAGAAGAATATAAAAATTTTGAAGGAAGAAGAGAAGTTTTGGCTAGAAAGAAGAAACACATAAGTAAAAGGAACAAAATTCCTTAACGTGGAAAATAAAAGTGGAAAGACCATTCCATCTCTAAGTATCAAACATGTAACACAAATTTTTATTTTAAATCTGAACAAAAGAACAATTATTTTGATGATACTTGAAGTGTTGTTACAACACATAAGCTATACAGTCATAAGATTTGATTTCTTTGTTACTAGAATGTAAACAAAGAAGGAATAGAAGATTTTTTAGTTGAGTGTATGGTCTAGTCATTCCTAGAAGTGTTATACACTATAAATTCAGTGCTAAACTTTGATTATAGTTTATGTTTAGCTATAAACCAAATAAACAAGACTGGATAGTTAAATTCACTTGCATGCTTGAAAAGAGGACATTTAACAATCAATTGTAGGCTATATGTAGAGCCAAGGAATAGAAATAAGTTTGTTCCTCCTCAACTTAATTAAATATGGACATGAATTTCTTCAACAAAGTTTTAACCAGCTAAATATTTTATGTAAGTAAACATAGAAGAATATTGTGTTTTCCAAACTAGTGAAATTATTTAACTGGTAAACTTTAAAATCTTCAATGTGATTCATGCCAACAAAATTAAGGGCTCAACATGTTGTAAAATAGTTTCACAACCTTACAAGTTGAATATGTCAATATAAGAGAAGTATTAGAATTGGATACCTCCTTCTATCTTTTCCAAATGTGAACAAAGCCAGTGACAAAAGTCATTGGATTAGTTTTGAGAATGGACATTAATAAAATTGAATCCATACCATATGGTAATGGTAATAATTAAAACATTTTCGAAGAAAGGTATTAAATAATCATTCATATGATAATAACACAAGAGGTATTAAAGAAAATTTATACACTGTACCTAAAGATTTCTTCTAGCAATTGAAGAATAGTGTGGATATACAGGTGTAGGGTAGGGCAGTATGTACATGCTCACATGATGAGTGGAGAGGAAATATTACATTCATGAGAGTATGAATAGCCAGAAATACCTTAAGCCTATATGTACTAGTATTCTTACCATACAAGAAATACCAATGGCTGGAAAAGATAACCCCAAATAATTTATCATGGAAATGATGTTACTATAACCACATTGGGTAAACAAACTAGATTGATAGATAAGCCCTCCTAATCTCAAACATCAACTTGACATAGATAATTGTAGAAGTATTTAAAAACCTTCTTATTGTTATGTGCCATTGAATATAAATGACTAGGATTAAATAGCCATGAGTCTTGTATGCACATAAACTAGCTTACCATATTCTATAGGAGATTTTGTACCAAGTCAGATTGGGTGAAGAACTAGATTGTATGTTTAACATGTTACATTAATCCTTGGCCAAGGTGCACTATAGATAGAATGTGCTAGTGTTAGTCACTTTGTAATGCTTTGGATACATCCCTAGTCAGGTGTCATACTAAGTTAGCAACGACTATAGTGTTTGACTGATTGTGGCTTTGTAGGACCTTACACCAATTCTAGAATGGTTTGTTTATAACTATATTTACATCACTTGCAAAGGGCCGGGTCCGCTTCAAGTAGGAAGTGAGCAAGGGAGATCGATAATAGATCCGTGGTTGGGTGGTAAAATGCCCCAGTGATACTTTCTCCCCCATGTTACATTGTGGATCATAAAGAAAGATAGAATGGATTCCATCACGCTAGTATATGCTCAGTGAGAATTCTTTCCCTTTGTATTTTATATCAAGGTGTTAAAAAAAAAGGATAAATTCATGTTGAGATATTTCTTAAACAATTATAGAATTTAGTTAAATGCAATTGTTCATTTATGTTTCTTAAAAAAAATAGAACTAGAATGTTACCTTAGATTTCTTCTTCAAGTTCTTTCTTTTAAATACACACACACACACATATATACATATGTATATATATATATATATATATATATATATATGTATGTATGTATACATACATACACACACACACACACACACACACACACACACACACACACACACACACACACACACACACACACACACACACACACACACACACACACACACACACACACACATGTCATTCTATTGCTTAGATCATTTAGCCTGTTACAATGCTCACTGATTTAAATTAAGATGTTTTGCAAATAATTCCTATTTTTTGTAAGTTCGACTTTGTGATCCTGTTTTAGGTATTGGTCCATGAGTTGGTAGTTTTCTTGTTTAAGAAACAATCTATAATAAAAAAACATTTTAATTTTCAAATTTAGGAGTAGGATTAGATAAACATTTTCCCCTAATTGTAAGTTAATGTTATTTTCCAAGAAATTGATAAAATGAAAGCCATTTTTATTGCCCTTGGCATAATTTCATTGAGTAATCTACTTATTTTTACCTCTATATTTGAAGAATGTTAAGTATTAGGAGTGTCTGAAGGTACACCCACCTATATCTGGTAGAGATTAAAGTGCAAAAGGATTTAGGGCCTTGTTCATTAGCCACTAAGTCTAGGCATCTTTTGATAGGGGATGAAAACCCTTAGGAATGTCTAGACATTGGCTATAGATACTAAAAGATATGTTTCTTGAACTATGGATCGATGGTTAGTTCTGGAGGATTCATTTGAGGAATGGATGACATGGTTATCTCCTTGAGTATTTATTTTAACTCTTGACAATATTAGGAGATGGTTTATAGGGCTGATTCCTTCATTGGAAATGATTGCTTTGGGTTTGATATTATTTTGGAGAAGCTTACATCCATGATGGCAATATATTATATATATATTTTTTTGGTCTAATGAGATTGATCATTTGAGTGTTGTTGAGGCTTTTTATCAGGGTTGTGAAGGAGATATTGCTTGACACAACTTAGCACTTTGAGTTGTTGGTATGACATGATTGTGATATGTTTTACAAGATTTTTCTTTTTTCTATGGCTACTACTTGGGAGAGTTCTGATTAAGTAAAAACAGGTTTTACAAGGACCCAAAACCTTTACAAAAAAACCAAAGAGTACAGCAGGTTTTACAAGGACCTACAACCTAGAGTTTAAAGATAAACGGTTTTAAAACATAAACATCTATGCCATAGTATCATAACAGGAAGGAACAAAAAAACATCGATTCGAATAGAAAAAGTCCCAAAGAAACAACATAAGACAACAGGGACAGCAAAAAACCCAACCAGGAATGCAAAAAGAACAGCTACATCTCTTTAACCATCTCCTCAGCTTCGAGGACCATGATTTGCATGTTATCTACCAAAGTTTTCAGCTGCTCTGTTTCTTTTCCCTCCTTAGGACTCATTTTCTTAGCGCTGGCTCTGGTACGCGATCCCGGTCCCGTCTTCTCCACTATACTACTGTCTTTATCCTTGTTGATCCTTTCCAGTTTGTCCATAAGAATTTGCGCATGACCACAATAAGATTTTAGGCTTATGAGACATTGTTCCCCTATTTTTTTAACATATGCCTCCAGTCTTTTAACTTTTTTGTGCAAACTCTTAATTTGTTCATCCCTGTTATCCTTTTCCATCTTGTCTTTAATATGTTTGATTTATTTCTCCATGATTTCCACCTTGTTGGCATACTCAGCCTGAGCTTCCGAATTGCCAACAACATCTCTCATTTCCTTCAGACACTTAGCCACAGGTTTTTCCCCTATCCCCATTCTGTTGAGAATTTTCATGTCCTCCTGAGTTTTCTCAACTTGATTTTTCAAAATAACCTGATCACTATACATGTTATTATTCAATCCAGAAAAATCTTCGATAATACCTTTATTGTCTTTCTTAGTATGATCCCCTTTTTCCAGACTATCGGGATATTCCTTGAACCCAGAATCCCCATCTTTATTCTGGTCCATAAAATCTTCCCCCTTCTGAGTATCAGTTTTCAGCTCCCTAGTTTTGATCAATGTGTCCTCTTTTTCATTATCTCTGTTATCTTTATCCTTCGTCTTCCTCTTATCAGGGGTATTGTCTTCCTTGTCAGAGGTAAGAACAATTCTTTTCCTGCTGGTGTTATTGTTTCTGCGAGTATCCTTCCCCTCTACTCTTTTCCTTTTTTTACCCTCCTTTTTAGTTGTTTCGTTGTTTGTCTCAGTTTCAGAATTCCCAATTTGGGTATTCTTCTGTATGAGTTAATTTTGGCCTTCTCAATCAACCACACACTTCAACATAGTCCTTCTTCACCAGGTGCAAACAAGACTAAATATGAGTTATTCATCCTGCCTGTCTGGGTGATTCGACCTGTTGCCTT
>MU224692.1:4853584-4889878 GCA_018584345.1 Thuja plicata
TGAGTCCTTGGTGAGAAGCATGGTCCCCCTTGGGATCTTTCTGATAACTTGTGATAGTAGCTTCTAACGAGCTGAGCAAGTAGTAAGGTAAACTAATTTTCACCTTATGTCTAAAGTGATTTAACAGTATAAAATGGTGCCCAGTCGCTCTAGTAAACCTACCATCCAGCGTTATATAGCTAATGAGGTACTACTTGGGAGAGTTATGCTGACATGTTATTAGAGATTATGTGGTAGCCTGTGTTTCATGTGTGGATCATTGTGATTTTTATTTATTACTATATGGTTTAATAACGTGGCACATATTTGATATAACTAGTGATTGGTAGACTCAATATACGATAATTATATTTTATGTAGTGGGAGTTCTTTGATGCATGTGCTCTTCATTGACAATTAATTGGTTGAATACTTTATTGGCACAAGTTCTAATGATGTTTCAGGTACCTTTGAGGTATGGAGGAGTGGATGGATTAAAATATGTTGTGTTTGATTTTTCCATTCATGTGAGTTTTTTAGTTGGATGCTGATAATTAGTTACGATTGTTCTAATTATTTTGGAATATTTTTGTTCAATATTGTTCTAGGAGAAATATTTTGAGCTTTAGATTGATATACTAGTAATGAGTGTTAATTTCAATATATTGATGCCTTTTTAAAGATCATGAGAATAGTAGAGTTTTAACAATTTTTTGTAGCCTTTTTTATCACTTGGATTTGACACTTGTGCTTTTTGGATTGGTGCATTTTCACCTTGGAATGTTCATTTTATTTCATGGGTGGTATGGTGAAGGATGAGAGGATCTCTTCCTTGATATGATGTACATCTTATATGTTATTGTAGATATATTATTTGAGCACAAGACAATGATAGATATTCATGCAATTTCTGTAGAGTAAAAATATTGAATCACTCCAAAAGGTGGTTAGGCCCCTCGACTCAATACTCTTCTCTCCAATTTGAAAAAACCTTGAAGGTTCCTCAACCCATAAGTTTTCTTAGTGGGATAGGCGAGCATATGTACACTTAACACTAATTAAAATATGAGAATATTTTAATAGAAGACAAACAAACATGTTGTAAAGGCTCTCTAGACAACCCTCTGCCTTATCTACCTAGGAAAAATGCACGTGTCAAGGATGACAACATGGTGCACTAACATATTGTATAAAAAGAGTACATAAGTTGATACCCAAATGATGCTCAATAATTAAATGCAATTTGAATAGAGTGCATGAGAGTGTTTAATGTACTGAAGAAATTATTAAGGAAGTAAAAAACAAGAAGAGAAATATTTATTAAGGCCCTAGGAATAAAGCCTCCAGTATGGTTGAATTCTCATTTTTTGCACCTACTCACATATGAGTGAAGACAAAGATTTTGGCTAGTGGTGATTTAGAGGCTTTCCATCTAGTCGAATCCCCATTTTGGTGTTTTAACCTCTATGAATAGCTAAATTAATTGTTGGAAATATAATTAAATTGCAAATGAAAAGAACAAGAAAGAGAGCTATGCTAAGATCAAAGAAAAAATGAAAATGAAGGAGGAAACTCCCCTTCTACACCATGAGCCAAAGTCTTGCCAAAGTGATATGAAGAAAGGTGAATCTCCCAAGAAACACAACTTTTTGTGGATGATAATGGAAAATAGAAGAAGCAATCAAGAGCATGTCAAAATGACCAAGAGAGCTAAAATAGTCTCCAAAAGGACCAAATGAAGCAAGAATGAAGATAAAGAGGTTGCGTGTCCCCCCAAATTAGATAGGCATCTAGAGAGGAATTATATGATTAAAATATGCAGGGGCAATGTCTCAACAACCACCTATAGTCAAGAGATTCATGAGATGAATGTGTGGCACACAGAGGTCTATGAATAATTTAAACTAGGGAGGTCAGGAGAATAGGTGGAAAAAACTAGTAGAGTAGGTCAAATGAGTCAATAAAGAGGTAACATGACCATTGTATTTGATTTGGCTAAAGTAGAGGCCTTATGTGATGTGAAATTACACCAAGTATAATTTACAACAATAAATTTTCATAGATGGTTATGAAGCATCTCTTTGTTTGACCCTTTGAAATCAAATATTATTCATATTGGTCATGTAAGGTGCTCAACAAGTTCGAGAAGATTGATAATTAAGGTGTCTCAACCTTAGCCATTCCTAACATTGTATTTATTTGTTTTTAATGCCTTTAATGCAATTTATTTCTCATCATATTTTGTCACCTTTTGTGACATGACACAATGAGTTGTCTTCACATTAGAAGGTGACATGGAAGATAAAAATACTATTTTTTTTTCTTATATGTTAAAGTAGGCATGCAACTTTGGTAGAGATATTTTTCCATGTGTCAACATCTTATAAACTTTTGCAAGTCATTATTATATGACAAATTATTATAATAGGTTATACATATTCCTATGACTAGTTGTGAAAGTGTTAAAAGGCACCTTGGGTTATAACAAGTTGCATAAGAATCAATTAATTATAATCATTTTTTATGAATCACCTTATATTTGTAAGTGTTTCCATAAATGATAGATTCTATAATAGTTTTAAGGCATATAAGAGAATATATCATACCTATAGTTAGAAAAAAACAAGTTCCCAAGTTTGGAGGTATCTGAGAATGATTAAAAATGATGTATGTGTTACAAATAGTGGTTGTCGTTGCACCAAAAGATTGGCCTTTTAATGATCGATACAACCACTAGACATATTGAAGACACAAGAGGCGGTTAAGCCATGTCATGAACCACTTCTGTGTTGAAAAACCCAGAGACCAAGGGCACAATCAGTCTTGTTCACTATTGTAACAATCCCCCCAGCGCAAGTGTGGGTTCAAACCTATGACCAAGCTCTGATACCACTTGTTGCAACTAGTGGTTTTTGTTGCACCAAAAGATCAACCTGTTAATTCTCAATACAACCACTAGACATATAGAAGACATAGGAGGTAGTTAAGCCATGTCATGAACCACTATTGCGCTAAACAACCAAGGAGACCAAGGGCACAATTAGTCTTTCTCACCATTGTAACAATATGAGTGTTATTTTCATGCTTATAGGTAGTTGGAAAATGTGCCACAAGAATTATCATGACCCTCTCTTTTAGCTTTGTCTAGTAGCCACTTCAGACATAGGATAATAAAGGTGCATGTTGGTTCTTAGATGGATTTTTAGGTTCATCTGTCCTTTTCACTCAATTTCTTTTCATTGTAAAATCCATGGGGCTTTTGCATGAATTGAAAAACCATGCCCACAACATATGAAATGGAAATCTTGTATGAGTTAGTAGGTGAGATTCCCAATAAGTTTTTGATAAAAAATGTCATCAATGAAGGTGTTGGTACTCTCAAATTTTTTGAGAGTACCACGTTGAAAGTTTTCCAAGGCACGAGATGATAATTTGTATCAAAAACTTATTAGAACTCTTGTATGAGTTAGGTAGGTAAGACTAACAATAAGTTTTTGATACAAAGTGTCATCAATGAATGCGTTGGTAATCTCAAATTGTTTGAGAGTACCATGTTGAAATTTTTCCAAGGCATGAAAAGAGCATCCCTAAACACTATTTGGAGAGGCCCGCTTTGACATTGAATATATGAGTACCTAGTGATTTTAATTAAAAACCACTTTGAAAGTGTGTTCCACTCCTTTAATTTAACTCATACCTCCATTTGGATCCCCTTAAGAGTAGTTTTGATAAGTTTTGGATATATCTAGTTTAAGGGGTTTGTACCAATATGCATCTTTCATTTATCCAAAAATAATAAAATAGCCTACTTTGAAGATCTGTATCTCACTCCAAATTGATTGTCATGAGATAAGAGTCTTTCCCTTGTATTGTATAAATTAAATAGGACCTCTATATGCAATTTTAAGCCCTAACGATTCCATTTTCCCTATTTACCAAGCTGAATCCATTTGCATTTTATTTTAGATTCATTGAGTGTGTAGTACAAAAGTTATCAAATGACCTACTTGGAGAGTTAATAAAATTGAATTGGTTAATCATCAGGATAACCCATTTGTTCTATGTTGCTAGTATGTCAATGAACTTATATGCACATTTTAAGATCAATAGGAGTTCATTTTCTCAGTTTCCCAAGCTAGACCCAAACAAGATTTATTTAGGTTTTCAATGAGAATAGAATTACATTTCAAAACAATCATTTTCAGTGGACTATAACTTGTGACCCTTTGATGATCATGTCAAACCAATTGTTGTTTCATATTACTGGTATCTTAATGTACTCATGTTCAAGATTTGAGGAGCCCATGTCATCATTTGGTATTGTACCAACCTCATCTGAAGTGTAATTTACTGTGTTCTAAAGTGTCAAGTTGTAGGAAAAATGAAGTAGCCAAATTTGACAATTATTTTCTCACACTTCAGGTAGTGTTATGTAGAGCCATTTTTTAGGGTGATTCTCAATATGAAAATCTACAAGTATGCCAAATTTCACAGTCTCATGTCACTGTTCAGTCAGTTTTTGATAAGGTTTCAAGAGGCCCTGATCCAAAATTAGTGCTAAAAACTCTTTTTTTTACACTAATTTGAATTTCAACATTTCTTCAATTTTTTATATCTACTTTATTGAATAAACAACATTCAATAAGTAATTTAAATATATAAAATTGAGCAAGAATCATAATAAAAAATAGACCATACACTACAAGTTGATAACAGAGTTCACCCCTTAAGGGCTACGTCTCCGGGTCAATTTCAAAGGCGCAACCGATCCATTAATAATTGATGGAAAAATACATCAAATTTCCTTCATACAATAACAACCTGCAAATAGTCTTCTGGATTCTTCTAGGAAGATATAAAATCACATAGAGTTTATAAAAATGCTCCCTACATATAAAAAGGCCAATAAAAAAGCTTTACTTCTCCAAAACTGCTTATACAAATCAATTCTGGGCACTTCTCTACCAGAAATAGGTGTGTATTACAATGGCAATACCCAGCCCTTATATAGGCAAGGTCACAAGTTCAAGCCTTCTCATTGCATTTAATTTTACCTTTTTAAAAAGATATAATTTAAATAAATTTTTGCCTAGATTCAAACACGTCTGCATGTTTGGTGCAAGGGATAAAGCTTATCCTCATATTTATGAGGTTGTTGGCTCAAATCTACAAAAGAGGATCCTTTATTGACTTTTTCCTCTAGCATTGGGTCACGCAATAAACATAAAGTGCTCCCATTTAATTCCAATGTCCACATGTGTGGTGCATTGGTAAATGTGTTTGTTTGGCGTGGGATCAAATCCCACCCAATGCACTTTTTCATTAAATACAACTTTATCATCAACTTTGAATTTAAATGAGCCCATATGCATGCACGTGAAAGCATGTGGAGTAATGGTGAAAACAATAAATTACCTTGAGTAGGTTGTGGGTTCAAATCCCACTTACTAGGTTCTTAAATTGAATTACCTTTTGTCCATGTGTCATTATTTTACCATGCCATGTGTCATCCACATCATTTCACATGTCAATATATCAGTGTGCCACGTGTGAATGTACCTCTGTTATGCATTCATCTTCTGAAGGCCATAACTTTTGCATACGATGTCCATTTGAATCCATTCAAAATGAGTTGGAAATCTCTTGACAAGTTCTATAATATGAAGTAATTTTAATTAGTATTTATAACCATCAATTTAGATCGATTATGGAGGATCCTCCTGGATCAGGCCCTGTGCTCAGTTTGGGTACTTAGAGGAATTGTGAAAATTTCAAGATTCAGTCAGTTCCCACTATTCATTCTTGATCTAGATGATTTTTGTACCCCACATGTGTACAACCACCATATATTGACCTAAATAAAATAATCTTTGTAAATCCTTTTGGGGAAAGATACCTAAGGCACCAAAGTTTGATGAGCATATTTTTCTTTTTTATTGAATATTTTTTATTGACTGTAAAGTCTATTTTCGAAACCTTTGGTGTATGACCACCATAAATTGATGTAAACTTATCATTTTTTCATTTTTATTTAAATTTTCAAGGAAATTATGAGTAGATTGATGCCATATAATTTATTTTCCAAAAATGTAAAATAAAAAGTTATTAAACTTTTAGCCAACCTTGCTACTTTAAGTTTGTGTACCAGTTTGATTAATAAAAATAAAAAAATATTAAAATTAATCAAAACACCACAAATATACATTTTGTAATTATATGTAGTAAGAATTCCAATGGTTTTTGTTTCATAAAAAAATCAATCAGGAAGGCCTCCAAAAAACAATGGCAAGACAAACATCTGAGATTTCAATGCCTTAGCCATTATTTTGTAGGTCCAAAGCATAGGCTTGGTCCCACTAATCCGTAGTGACATGAAAACCAAAGTGGAGGCATGGGTTCCAACACAAAATTTTTAAAAAGGGTACACATTTCATTTATTACTGTTAATTTAGGTACCCGTTTCTAAACGTGTACGTGTTTGGTTTAAATAACACACACACGTTTATAATTTAGCTGTTGCTTGTCAAATCTAGATAGAAAGGACAAAGTGAAATTATTATTCAATCATTCTCAAATTATGTGCAACAATGAATGGAATGTTTTCCCTATTATTCCAGATTCTTGTCTTTTGTGGATTTTTGCATGAGTAAAGCCATTTAAATTCAAAAATTGGCAAACATTGGAATTTTTTAAAAAATCTGATTGAACATGGGATTGAAGAAATGTAGAAAGAGGAAAAGGAAGGTTCTGACACCCAAGGAGGTTGTAGGAAATAGGGAGAAGGAGACAAAATGTCAACAAGAAAGAAGATCAAGAATTCAAGAACTGAATAATGTTGGAGCATCGAGTTCCACAATCATTTCAGAAGAGGAGAATATTAAGGACACCGTGATGGATGCAGATGTCAAAGAAGAAAATATAAAAGAATCAAGGTGCATATTCTAATCCAATTTGGATATAGGTATGTCTTCACAGCCATGTGCTTTTTCTTATAGAGAAATTGGTGATTTTCTATAAGCATGATGCTCTTTGAATGATATATATCATATTCTTGACGATAGAGAAATAGAAATTGAACATCAAATGCCAAATAATAGTAAAATAATCCTAACGATAGAGAAATTGAAATTGAAATTGAAAATCAAACGCCAATTGAAATTAATAATGTGGATGTAGACATATAACCACCAATTGAGAAAGAAACCTCTTTCACTAATAATAAAAATAATGAACATTTTCAAATTGAAAGTAATGTGTTGGACAATCTTGGTAGTTTTTTTTCGTGGAGATATATTATGACACATGCATTTATAGATTATTTAGACAATTATTTTATAATAAAAAATTTGGGTTTCAATGTCAACTAATGTTACCGTGTGTGTATTTTATGGACCTGCAAGCTGCAACACAACACTTCAATATGTCATTGTATTAGTGAGATAAATAGGAAATAATAAAGGAAAAGCACATATACATCACTAAAATTGACATATTGCTCCCTAGCTAAGAAGAGTATGAAATATGCTATAATTTGCCCTCAGATTATGTATAAATCAGTGACACATTCATGCTTAGAATGGAAGATTTTAAGAATGCTAGCTAAATGTTCAATCAAAGTTCATTTTAAGAGCTCCAAATGAAAGATTATAAAAATTATAAGACTTTGAGCTAAAATGCATTTAGAAATTAGGATAGCATAGGTTTGCAAATGAATTCTAAAATTAGGGGCCCATTGAGCTCAAAATTCATTCCTTTTATAGAAGAATTTGAGGAATGAGAGGTCAAGATTAAATTATGAAGAGAGGTGGAGATTGAATCCTTGGTGATCCATGTGAGGTGATCCAAGTGATTTAACTCTCATTGGCTAATGGATTGACTTTCCATTTTGCAAGTGAGGAGTTGTAATTAGGAGGTTTTATTTAATTCCTTTTAATTAATTACCTTAGCCATGTATTTAATTCTTTTGATTTGATTTAATTGTCTAAGGCAATTAATGTAAATTAGTGATTAGATCACTTTGATTTTAGGAAATTAAATTTGATTTAACTGAATTATGCCAATTAATTAAAAAATTGTCTTGACATAATTAGGGGTATGATCACACTTAGGGAAAATAGGGTCTCTGGTCAGAGAAGACCAAATTAGGGTGGTTACATTTTCCCCTCTTTGAATTGATGTGCGAGAAGTGCATTGATTCAAAGAATGTTTGATGTTGACTTCAGAAAGTTTGAGAATTCCAGACTTGATTGAATGAAATGTCTGATGAGATCAGTCTCGCACTTGATTGAACTAAGACTGATAGTATTGACTTTGAACTTGATCGAACAAAGGTCAATGAAACAAAGATCTAAAAGATACCAATTTTGAACTTGATCTAACGAGAATTGATAATAATGACTCCGAACTTGATCAAACGAAGGTCAGTATGAAGCTGCTAGGAGCTTAATAAAGATCTGAGAATATGTAGACATAGATATCTAGCTTGTGAGAAGTGAAGCCTTCTGTCCAACAGTCTTGACTTGATCGAAGGAAATTTCCATGCCCCTTGTCTTTTGATGATGAAGTCATTTTAATTCTTTTGAGTAAGAATTTGAATGATTTTAAGTGTGATCATGCCCCCTCGAGAATGAAATCAAAGGAAAAAGAATAAAATCCCTCTATAGAATGATATATCACTTGAATAGATCGATTGGATTGAGAAAGAATCAATTAGAAGAAATGATGAAGTGAAGGTGTGTTAAGAGAAAACACAATTTTACCAAGTTAACTATGTGAAAATATGAGTTTTGAGTCTGATAAAATGATGTAGGATCAGAATTTTGATGAATAATGTGAAATTCGATAATAGAGAACCTGAAAAACTAATTGCATAAAGCTTGCAAATCATTTTATGAACATATGTAGAAATTCTGCATTTTTGGGAGACTGCCGTAAAATTGTGACTGTGCTGTGAAAAACCTTGTCTGCACATTTGATTTCATTCCCGATTGATCAGTAAAGATCAAAATTGAATTTTGATAGTTAGGGAGGAGTTTTGGAGCCCCTAAATAGCTCAAAAAGGTCAATATATATCTCAAAAGTTACTTTTTACCCATTCATTTTCACTTTTATCTTCAGTAAATTTAGAGCTCTGTAGAGAAGATGGTGGTCCCCATGGAGAAACATCGATTAAAGCTTGCACATCGACATCAACGTCTGACCGATTATGCACCGTCGGTGAGTACATCAATACCTACCTTTTCATGTTTTCAGTTTTCATTTTGTCAAATTCTGTAGGAGTTATTAAGCATTTAGTTCTATGTAGCACCCTCTGTCTTGGGTCATGTCTGGTTAATCCTGTGTGGCATTCTATTTTTTCCCAAAATCCTAGATTGCATCGTGTGAATTCAGGATTGCATCCCGTTTACCAATTTTACATCGCATGCTGTAGAGTTTTGTTTGAACTTTGAATTTCATTGCTTCTTGTGAAAACAAGATCGCACCCCGCGTCCTACGTTGCATCCTGTCAGAACAGGATTGCTTCCTAGATTCCCCATCATATCTAGGAAATCATGCATGCATCCAGTGTTTAGGATCGCACCCCATAAAAAAATAGTCATTTTTGGTGTAGGAGTTAAGTTTTTTCCATTTTTGACTGTTTCTCTATTCCTGAAGGCCAAAAAGAGTGAACTAATAGATTTTCTGCATAATTGCCTTAGCTAGAATACTAATTTGAACCTGTATTTGTGTTCTGTTGATAGATTGAATTTGAGGTAGTATCTTTCTGAGGACCTAATCTAGGATGATTCCTTGCTTTATCTTGGGCCTTGACGCCTGTAGAGTTACAGATTATAGCACATCTGGGTTTGACTTCACTTATATATTTACCTGATATTAGGGTAAATCAGGGTTTGTTGATTTCTCTACTGAGAGATGGCATTCAAAGCACAACACCTTCCATCTCCTGACTGGTGAGATGACCATCACACCTAAGGATGTGTGGCACATTATGCATATTCCATTGATTGGTTAGGAGGTTTAGTTCAAGTCACGCTCTACGATAGCTATTGCTTCTTCTCGGAGATATTACGGAGATCAGACCATAGTCTGCAGATATCTAACATGGGATTACATGTGTGATCATTATGATTGATTACCTATATATCTTGCTGGGTTGATTGGGGGCACCCTCATGCCTGACTGAGGACAACATGGATTTATGTGCGGCTGGGTGGAGACATTGGAGAAGATGACTGTTTCGTCTCACAAATTTGGCTGGGGCAGTTGTATATTAGCCCATATGTATCAGGAGTTACATGAGACAGTATATGAGTATTAATGCAGTATGACAATTGGTATCCTGATATTGCAGATCTGGGCCTTGGAGCACATCCCAGTTACATGGCCGATAGTAGATAGATAGAGGGCACCAGAGCATCCTTATGTCTATATGTATGCAGGTTTCATTCAGTAGCCCCATCTAGGAAAGGTGGAGTACTAGCACCATGTTCTAGATGAAATGACACTTGTTATATAATGGCCATACTTAGATTGTGAGGAGTGGACCTCAGATAGGTGACAAATGTCTTACTTTTTCTAGATTATGTACTTGATAGGCAAGAACCATTACATTGTAGAGTTGTTTCTTGTTACTCGCGTGTTGTGATAGTATGGTCATGTACAAGGAAGATCACAAGATTTTATAGCATATGCCCAGATTTGTGATGAGGAGCCTCTTTGGGGGGCTAGATTAGTGTATGAGACCGCTCAACTGGAGATCAGTCAGATGGTCATAGTTGGGTGGGATTATCTCATTGATGTTGCAGATGCAGGGTACATTGATGGTTATCTAGCTCATATGTTACAGTATCCCTTTCCTAGATTCACAGCTCCTGAGGAGGTAGCTCCTCACATAGAGGATGCTTTAGATTATCATCTGACAAATGATAGACTCGTTAGAGGTAGAGGTAGATCCCATAGAGATAGGGGAGGTGGGGTTGGGAGAGTTTCTAGATGCCCTCCTTTGGACAAAGGTCATGGACATGGCCGGGATGATCATAGAGATGATGGAGATGATAGGGGTGGTGACAGAGTGGGTGGTGGAGTGGGTGGTAGCGGAGAGGGTTTTAGTGGAAGAAAAACTCGCTTAAGGTTTGTGCCTCCATGGGTAGATCCAGGTCCATTACTGACCAAAGAGTAGCAACGACAGTAGCAGAGGCCATCAGGATAGGTACCTAGTGGAGGAGGTGGACCTCCTAGATAGGATCCTCCCAGGGATACAGGTAGAGATTTTGGCAGGGACAGAGATGCCTTGTCACAATGTTAGAGGGAGCGTGAGAAGCTCAGAGCTTGGATTACTAAACTAGATACATTATTGGTAGATAGGGACTGACAACTAGAGATGATGAGAGCTGAGAGAGAGATCGAGGCCCGCACAACTACTCATCAAGGCTAGAGAGATGTGTACTATATTGCATTATATTGTGCGGAAGTTCCAAAGGGACAAAGTGCTCCTTTATATTCTCGAGTAGCACATCAGTCAGAGGGAGCTATGCCTCTACCAGCTCCTCATGTACCACCACCTAGATCAGGGAGAGGGTGAAAGTCAGACTTGATACTATTCTTTTGGTATATCTGAGACATTTTTGTATATTGATCCTTCTTATATCATCCATTATACTGCATACTTTTATACATGTATATTTATTCCATTGTGCTCATACTGATACTCTTTTGTATAAAGTTCCACATTTTTGATTTGTTCCATCATTGATATATATTTGAGATAGCTATTTTTGATCTTGACATGTTCATGGGTTCTATTTCTTGATAGATGTTTAGATTGATGCACATGTGATTATGTACTTGGTCTTTTCATGAGTTAGATTAGATTCATGTTATGACATCATTTATGCTCATTGATTTATTACTGATATATAAATGTGTTTAGATGATTCTAGATAAATATGCCGATGTATGTTTTTCAGATTTTCTTTATGTAAATATATGTATGGATGCACTTAGGATGTAAAATAAATGCAATGCTTGAATGCTTTGTTTTTGTATTTTTGCGTTCTCATTTATGAATGAAGAATGTATGCCATGGATATGCAACGACATTAATATTATTAATATAGATTAAGTAGTTAACTTAGATTTTAGATGAACCAAGAAATCATTTTGAGCTTAAGTCCTTATGCTGTTCGTAAAAATGAATCATTCAATTTTTAAATGCATCTACATGCAGACTCTTAGGACTCTCACTGATTAGAATACATTGTAGAATTTTTATCATCATTGGCCATTTTTGTAACGGACATCATCTGATAGTACAAATGTCACTAACACCCACAAGGTATCATGAAAGTATGAATACTAGGTGTATTGGATGCAATGTCAAAAATAAACCTAAGCATCAAGGCATAGAAGCCAGGATGACTAGTCAGTTATCTCCTTTTTCTTTTAAGAATCATCTTCTATTCGTGTGTAATATAAGATATGTGACCCACAATGACCTTCAATATTCATATCCTTGGGTACATAATGTGTCGTACACCTTACTTAGAATCTGATTTAGAAATAGACAAGGAAATTGGTTCAACCCCACCATAGTTTACACATAACAAGGATAGAGATATATGCGGCTATCCACTCATGTTGGAAGCTCTTACCATAAACATCCAAGTTAAGTGAAATTTATAGGATCATTGAAACAATCACCATACATAGAAAACAAAGAAAATATTATGCCCCCTATCCTTGCGACTCTTTGTCTTTGAATATACATCTTGGAGTAACTTGGAAGACATAAAAATCACTAATTGATAATCAATCAAAGAAAATTTATAATTATTCATATGCCCCTAGTTTGAAACATCATCAGAACAAAAAAGAGTCATAATCAAACCAAGATCAGTCTATATGTGTTTAAGTAGTATTGAGAAATACCGTTGATTCATTTGTCAAGCACAATAGAGAATCATCAATCAGAACTTGGAATCAAGCAATATGTTTTCATGTCTGAGTATATGAGATTTACTTTGTCATCAATTTCACTCCAATGTAGTGTTTAGGAACACTGTTTGATTAAAGTGTTGAGAAAAACTAGAGATTAAAGTGTTGAGAAACACTAGTATGATGTCTATTACAGGTAGGTGGTGTTTAAGAAACACCCTTGGTTGTGATAGTGACGTTTTGATGCAAGTATTGAGAAATAATATTTTGAGAGGTAAACCATTCTAGACAAGGAACCTAGGACAAAGATACCCCCAGTACATAATGACTATTCCTACGACGCAAATGTCGACAAATCCCAGGCAAGGATATGATATTTGTAAGGAATCAGAGTCAACCAATAGAACATGTGCAATTGTGAAGGATTAGTATCAACAATGCATTGATAGATAGAGCACAGATTACAAGTGACACATGTTTGCCAGTTTTTCACCACTCGGCAAAGCTTTTTATTTTTGCTACCAAGATGCCTATTTTCCAGGTTTTCAACAAGGCACTTTTTTCTTTTTCAATTTTTTTTGTTCTTTTTAAATTTTTTTGGTTAGTATCAAGGCGATTTTTTTCCACATTTTCACCAAGGATACCTTTTTTCAGGACTTTTTCCACTATTTTTAGATTTCTTCAAGATCAATTTTCTGATTTTTTTGGTATTTTCTAAGAACTATTTCCACTGCACAGGCTCTTTCAACCAGATTTCAAGTGTAGAACCGCTTCAAGTGTAGAGTATTGATGGGATTAGGGAAAACATCTCCCTCAGGTGTAGCTAATTAATAAGCTCCAGTCCCAAAAGTTGCAGTAATAACATAAGACCCCAGCCAGTTGGGCTCAAACTTGAATTTTTGTTCTCTATTCGACTGGTTTTTAGGATTCTCTTTGAGAACAAGATCGCCCACTTGAAATTGTCATGGTTTTAACTTCTTATTGTTCCCTTTTGACATTCTTTTCTGGTACACTTTGAGATGATCGAACGCTTTTTGCCTACACTCATTAAGTAGTTCTAGTGCATGAACCCTATCAATGCGGTATTGTTCATTTGTAACAGGACCTTGGATAAATACTCGCAAAGATGGAATTTGTACTTCAATGGGTAGCACTTCTTTTGTGTCATAGACTAGAGAAAATGGCATGGCTCTTTTTGGTGTTTAGATGCTTGTTCTATAGGTCCATAGTGCAATATTTAGTTGCAAATGCTAGTCTCTGCCAAACTTACTCACAGTTCGATGTAGTATTTTTAGAATTTTCTTGTTTGAAGCCTCAGCTTGTCCATTACCTTGAGGATAATAGATTGAAGAACAATCATGATTGATATGAAACTATGTACAAAGGTCCTCGATATCTTCATTTTTGAACTGACCCCATTGTCTGTTACAATAGAAGAGGGTATCCCATACCTACAAATGATATAGTTCAAGATGAACATAGCAACATGTTTGCTAGTGAATTTGATTAGCAGTAGAACCTCGACCCACTTAGTGAAATACTCAGTGGCCGTAATGATGTGCTTGTGCCCACTTGAAGAATTAAGATAGATCTGTCCAACAAGATCAAATGCCCATTGCTGAAATGACCAATGTGTTATAAAAGGTATGAGCTCTCTGGCTGGAGCATGGATAAGGTTCCCATGTGTTTGACATTTGTGACATATTTTAGAAAATTGAACATCATCTTTTTCTATTGTAGGCCAATAATATCCAACTCTTATTAGTTTCTTATCTAATGAAAAGCCATTCGAGTGTGATCCACATACACCTTTGTGAACCTCTTTTAATGCGCGATCAGACTCTTCTTGTTCTAAACACCTAAGAAGCGTACCATCAAGACCTTGTCTATACAAGTTAGTAGTGATGAGGATATAACATGATGCTGTCCTAATTAAAGCTCATTTTTCATTCCTTGATAAGCCATCAGGTAAGGTTTGATCAGTAAGATAAGCAATTATTTTGGCATATCGGGATTGGTCTTGGGCATATAAGGAACAAATCACTTGGGATTTAGGTGTATCAAAGGTGGGAAAGGATAATTATTCCACCAAGAAGTCATAGCGGAATTGGTGTTCTTCCACTTGTAATATGGATGCTAGCATAGCCATAACATCTGCAACTTTGTTTTCCATTCTTGGTATTTGTTGGAATGTGATGAAGATAAAGTACTTCAAATATTCTACTAGCTATTTGTAAGGCATCAGTTTCTCATCTTTTGTCTGATAATCTCCATTTACTTGGTTGATAATGAGTTGAGAGTCACCATACACATGTAATTCTATAATTTTCTGTTCCATAGCAAGCTTAAGTCCATTTACCAATGCTTCATATTCTGAGATGTTATTTGTAGATGGAAACATCAGTTTATACACCTTGGGTATCTTGTAGCCTTGAGGAGTGATAAATAGAACCCCTGCTCCAGATCCTTGTTGTGTGAAAGAACCATCAAAATACATCTTCCATGGATATTCAGTTAAGTTTCATCAAGAAATTCAATTATTAAAGGTGCATCATCTTGTAATGCTCAACAGTTAGTTGATCTGTTAGGACTTGTCCTTTGATAGCCCTTCTTTCCACATAATCAATATCAAATTCACTCAGAATTAAGACCCATTTTTCTAGTCTTCCTATCAATGTTGTTTTACTCAGGAGACATTTGAGAGGGTGTATTTTTGCAATAAGCTTTATTGTATGCGAGAGCATGTAGTGTCTCAACTTCTGTGATGCAAAGAAAACTACTCAGAAAGATTTTTCAATGATACTGTAATTGAGTTCATAAGACAACAAGGTCCTACTAATATAATAGATCAATCTTTCATTTTCATTTTCATCCTCTTGTGCTAGCAATACTCCAAGCGATGTAGCTGTAGCTGAGATATAGAGTAGTAATGGTTTTTCAAGAATAGGCACCATTAGAATGGAAGGAGTAGCCAAGTAATCTTTTAATTGCTTGAAGTTGTTTTCACAATGCTCATTCAATTTGAAAGTAACACCTTTATGTAGCAATTTTGTAAAAGGTTGCGCTCTATCTGCTAGTTGGGACATAAATCTCTTGATGGACTGGAGTCTTCCTTAAAGGGTCCTCATTTGATTGATATTTTGAGGAGGTAACATTTCCAGTATAAATTTTACTTTTTTGGGGTATATTTCAATTACTTTAAGTGATACATTTAACCCTAAGAGTTTCCCTGATTGGAATCCAAATGCACATTTCTTTGGATTAAGCCTTAGTTGAAACTGCTCCATTTGATCTAGTATCTTTCTCAAGTCTTCAATGCGAGTTGTTCTTATTTTTGACTTAGCTATGTATCATCCACATAGTCCTCCATGTTTTTGTGTATCATGTCATGGAATATTGTTGTCATAGCTCTTTGGTATGTAGCACCAGCATTCTTTAGCCCAAATGACCTGACATTCTAGCAAAATTTTCCCCATGCGCATGTAAATGCTATCTTTTCTTGGTCCCAGGAGTAATCTTTGTTTGGTTATAGCCTGAGAATCCATCTATAAGAGAATACATCTGATATCTTCTGTGAGATCTATAATCATATCAATATTGGGTAGCAGAAAATCATCATTAGGACAAGATTTGTTTAGGTCTCTAAAGTCTGTGCAAATCTTGATATATTTATCTATTTTAGAAACTGGTACCACATTAGAAATCCATCTTGCATAAGCGATGACTCTTATGAATTCAAATTTTAATAGTTTTTATAGCTCTGCTTTGACTAATAATGCCACATGTGCATGCATCTTCCTTAGTTTTTGTTTCATGGGTTTGATTCCAGGAGCTATAGATAAGTGATGCATTATTAACTTAGGATCAAGTCTAGGCATATCTCTGTAAGACCATGCAAAGTTGATCTTCTTCTCTTTGAGGAATTTAATGAATTGTACCTTTTCTTCTTCTGATAAGGATTATGCCAGGTGAACAAATTGAGGAGCTTCCACTATTCCTATGTTAATTGGTTGTGTTGGTTCTATCAGAATTGAAGATCTTTCTTGAAAGTTCTTAGGAAGGATATCAAGAATCTCATCTTTTGGTGCCTCTGGGAGGTTTTCACCATGAGATACGTCTTTTATTTTTACTTTTTTAGAATTTGATACTGCCACAACATGGTTTTCACCATCAGTTCTTTGCTACTTTTTATTTTTCAATTTGTGACTAAGAAACTTGATATCCTCCTCTGACATGTTCATGCTCCTTGCATTGGTGGAAGAGGGATAGGGTTCACAAGCATTTAGATATAACAAGCCAAAGTAGAGTCATTGGGGAAGTTCAGGATAGGATTAGGATCTCAATTGGTCTATTCAATCAAGTTGGGGTTTATCAAGGATAATGATTTAGAGTTTGGTAAGGACAACATTGCATCAGCATCAAGAGTATTAACTAAGAAGACATGTTCCTTTAAGTTGACTTCTACAACATTTAGATCATTAAGAGTTGACTCGCCATTATTAGGGTCATTGTTAGTAATATACAAACCTAACTCTAGCGACTCATTAGTTGAGATTTCTTCTCCTTCTCTCATCAAATTGAAACTCATAGCTTGTATCATTTGAATGTCCTCCAGACCTATTAAAGCACCAGTATCTCCATCTACAATCCTGGGTAGTGGTGTCTCATATGATTCTGGGATAACAAAAGTGTTAGGGGAAGTGTTAGAAATTTCTCCTGTCTCCAATAGAGATGAAAATTTATGAATCACATCTACCTCAATGTCCATGATGGCATCAGACATGTTATCCCATTCGCAATCATGTGAGTATGTTATTTCTTCATCAGATCTATTTAGAAACTCAACAATAGTTACCTGATGTACCCTATTAGCCACTTCTAGATCAAAGTGTGGTAAGTCTAGGACATGTCAAATTATTACCAATTGCTCCCATTTAGGATGTAAATCTTGTTGTTGGGGTATTTCTTCATGAGTTTCTTCTATCTATTGGACTTCTGGAGATTCTTCTGTTGTTTCCTCTATTTCTTGGACATTAGTTTGTGATAACAAAGGAACATGATGCTCTTGTTGTGCTACAAAGGTAGGTACATATCTTTCTCCTTGATATTCAATATACTCTATACCAATGTGTAATAATATTTCATAGGTCAATGGTTCCAATGCTGTTTCTTCTTCTTCATCATCACTTCCTTCATCAAAGATTGGACCATCTCTTGAAGTATGGTTTTCTTATTTGTTATTGAAACCTAATCCAGTTTTGTCTTTGGTGTTTCTGAATTCCATGTGTATAGGTTCAACAAGGCCTTTTCCTTTATCTCCTAAAGGTCCCTTCCCTTTGTATCCCATTTATTTGAGAAGGTCATATCCTTTACCCTACTTTTATGAGGATATTTCCACATGTTTTAGCTCATTTTGTCTCTGTTCTTCTTTATAGAGCCAAGCCAAGACTTCTTTATCTTCTTTTTCATCCTCTTGAGAAGTAGAGGCACTAATCATACCAGTTGGTTTGTGAATGTCTTTTTATTTTGATGCTGTAGGTGTGAAAGATGAGGAAGATTTCCCATAAGATCTTGCAGATACGGGAATGTTAGCCAATGACAACGTCATGTCTGGTTTGTATTCCCCCATACTGGTTTCTTCAAGTTTTAGTGTCTTTCCAAATATTCTCATCACCATGTCTTTAGAAGTTTTAGGTATGGATTCTTTTGGAACTTCCTTATTGTGAGGAACCATACTATTTTCTTTAACATTGTTGCAAGTGTAGCTTGAATCTGTAGGGATTGTTACTTCCACCCCATTATGTGGGAATTTGATGCATTGGTGGTAAGTAGATGACATTGCTTGCATTTCATATATCCAAGGTCTCCCTAGTAATATGTTATAGGCCAATGGTAGATTGAGAACTTGACAAATCACATTGCATTCAAGTGGCCCTATTTTGATTGGAATAACAACGAGTCCTTTGGATTATCTTTCTTCTTCAACATAAGCCTTGATAGTTATCTTACTTCTTGAATCAATGGTTTTTTCTCAAAGACCCAATTCCTTGATAAGACTGAGAGTGCATATGTTCAAGCCTACGCCTCCATCTATTAATACATGTTTGACACAGGATTCGTGAATCAAGAATTCAATGTGTAGGGGTTGGTTATGTGGTTGAGTCAAGGACTTGCCATCTTCTTTTGAAAAGGAGAGGTAATGTGGAGCTGAGATGTGAATTGCCATTTCCTGGAACTTGTCTATATCAATGTCTTTTGGAACATTTGTGGGATGTAGGGTTTGTTCAAGAACTTCTCTATGCACTAAAGAGATATTTAGTAACTCAAATATAGAAATCTGAACTGAGGTTCTTTGCAATTGGTCTACCAAGTTATAGTTTGTAGATGGTAGAGTAATTGTTTGTCTTGTTATTGGTAGTATGGGAATTGTGACAATAGGTACTTTCAAGGATGTCGCTTGCTTAAATGAGGAGTTAGCTCCTTTTATTGTGACTTGTGCTTGGCTTCAAGTCACCACATTTGATTGTGTTGATGTGTCTTTGGCACCTTTAATAGTGATCACATTAATTGATTCTCTTTTAATGTCCAACATGTCAATCACATTATCATTATCAAAGTAGGTGTAATTCACTTCATTTCCTTTGCCTTTAGAAGATTCCCCTTTTTTTTTGTAGTTAGGGAATGGTTTGTTAAATGCCATATGATATTTTTTAGTGGTATGTCCTTCCACTTTGATTTTTCCTCCTTCAATAAGGTCTTGTATACTGTGTTTAAGATTAACATAGTCATTAGTCTTATGTCCTTTGTTTTTATGAAATACACAATAGGCATTGTCATTCCACCATTTTGGTTTAACTTCTGGTTCCCATGGTTTAGGATCTTGTATTGTGAGGACTTTGTTATCCAAGAGTGTCTTCAACATTGTCTCAAGAGGTTCTCCCAATGGAGTGAATGTTCTTTGAGGTCTATAAGTCCATGTTTTACTCTTGTTGTTCTCATTGTTTGCTCTTGGTATTGTGGTTGTTACCTTAGCTTCTTTGTTCGCTTGTAAGTTGTTCGTTAGATTGAACACCACTAGTTTAGGATTAACATTGGATGCTTCTACCACTCCATCACTAACAACATTCTTATTCTTGTTCCACCATTTAGGTTTGTTGTTGTAGTTGTTAGATTTTTTATCACTTTGAAGTGTGATTTCTCCTTTCTCAACCATGACTGCTTCCACACGAATAGCATTCTTGATCATTCTATCAAAACTAGGTGAATCTTGCATTTGCAAAGCATAGTTCATTTCAGGTACCAATTTTTTGATAAAGATTTCCATCTTTCTAGATTTAGGTATCGCTCTTGAATACCTTGCAAAGATTTTCTTCCACCTTTGTAAAAAGTGTGTGAAGGATTCACCGGTTTGTTTCTTTTTGTTACAAAGATCCATCATAGTTACATTATGTTGTATATTATAGGAGTAATGTTGGACAAATATTTGTATTAACTCCTTAAAAGATTGCACACTTGGTGTGATTTTGGAGACCCACTCCATAGCATTTCCGCCTAGACTTCCTAAAAATAGTCTCATTAGATAGGTAGGATCACGCATGTACTCTATGCTTAGAGAAAAAAATTCTCTAACATGGTCATGTGGATCAGTTTCTCCCATGTACTTTTTGTATTTGGGTCTTGTCATGTTAGGAGGAAACAAAACCACGTTGATACTCTTGTCAAAAGGAAATGAACAAATGTGTTCCAAAGAGTATTTTTTTGTTGGTTTGACTTTTTCTTGCTTGAGTGTTGCAAGTTTAGATTGCATTAAATTCAATTGTTTGGTGAGAATATAAATAGGTGTTGGTACCTCTTTTTCCTTTAGTCTCTCAAAATAATAGTCTTTGGGAAGTCTCACCCCAAGAGAAGCTAGGTGTAGGAAATATTTCTCCTTATCTTCACCAACAATTTTTTCCAAGGCCCTTTGGAATTTTCTACTTTATTTGATCTTGTTATACTCTTCCTTGGATATGTCTTCATCACTATCTGAGTCAAACGAAGGATGGCCGATATTTTGTTCTTCATGGCTACTTTCTCATTCATTTTGGTCTTGTTCATTGTTATATTCTTCAAAAGTTGTACTCTATCCTTGATGAGGAGCTTCCATTGTGGGTGAGTATTGATCAAATAGGAGATTACAAGATGTCTCTCCTTGTTGAAACTAAAGTAATCTAGGAGGTATCTCTAATTTTTCAGCAAGGTATTGATTGTGTCTTGTATTAACCATGAAATTTGAGTCTCAACTTTGTCAAAGGTTTTCCAATAGTGTCAATAGGATTTCAAAATTTTTGAGTAAATGTGTCCAAGTAGTGAAAGAGTGTTTGTGTTGGAGTGAATGACTCTAGCATCAGAGGGTTAGAATGTCCTGATAGTGAGCTGGGAATCAAAAGGTTTTGATAAGTGAAAAGACCACACATTTTGGGACCAATTGTGAGAATCCAAAAGAACATGCAAGGTAGACTTCTAAGAAAATCATGAAACAATGACAAGTGGACCAGAAAGAGCAACATGACCAGACTGAAGAGCCAAAAGGGTATCCAAAAATAATAAGTTTCTTTGAGTGGCACATGTGCAAGTACCCACTGTCCCAAATGCGACACCCTAAATGCGAGTTGTGTCATACCAGATGCGAGCTAATGCAAACCAGATGCGAGATTTTAAATTCAGTATCCGAGAAACTTTCCTACATGCGATCTAGGAATGACCAAAATCAAGAAAGTTCCATAGATGCAAGCTAATGCAACCAGATGTGAACTAGGAATGACCAAAAGTGAGCCTTTGATAGTTTTTCAATTTTTGTCAGTTTTGTCTCGAAGTACGTGAAATTTGTTCTGACAGTCGAGTTTGTCTGAGACTTTCCAGAGAGTTTTAAACATGTATGTCAGGGAATGAAGTTTATTGCTTGTTTTAAGGATATTGTATTTTTAGTGAGCTTTTAGGACACATCAAGCAATGTTTGTTTGTTAAGAGGATTAAAACACTTTCCCTATGCCCTATATTCTAGGCATAGAGTGAAAATCTTTGCTTGTAGACTCAAGTACACACTCACATGCTAACTAGAATATGACCATCACCAAGCATGCAATGGCTCCAATCATGATGCCATATTATCCGAATCCAAACATAAGTGAGGGCACGGAATGATGAGTATCTTGGGGCAATTACTATTTGCCTTGCACAAAGATTATCACCCTTTCAGAGATAAACCAGGTAGTTTGACTACAAATGTTGTTTAATTTTGGGCATCCATTCGCAATCGTCCCCAATAGAATTGCACAAGGCAAAATTGAGGTGTATAGCCCAATGAGTACTCAAATGTGTATAGTCTTGCAAGAAATATTCAAGCGGCTCTACTCTATGTACACACTCAAGCATGTTCAAGGAATGATGTCAAAATTGTAGGAAAAAACTGACTACGTCTTCCGAGGCTTTAGCCTACAAGGAAGCAATTATTTATAGTGAGTTGGAAGGGTTGGCGTAAAACCTGTCCTCACTTGGGTCGTCCAGGGAGATTTTTCCTCAACCAACATGCCCTCTAATGTTTTGAAAGAAAATGACAAAGGATTGACAACTTAGGAGTCTAGATTTTTGATTCTTCGTGAGAAGAAGAGGATACTCTAATATTCCATGCTGTTTTCTCCCACAAACACACCAAGCATGCTCATTTTCCTCAAATTTTGTAACTCAAAACTCAATCCCCCATGATGAGTCTTTGATTCTTCCAACTTGGGAAAAAGAGCAAATCCTCTAGTTGGACTAAGTAATAAGTTTAAATTTGACTTTTTATTTCCTATTGTAAGAAAGAACAAAGTATGTGAAAGCAAATTTTGTCTTGTTCAATTTCCCCAATTTAAGATGATTTGCTTGTTCAATTACTTTCCAAAAATTAGACAATTTGAGCTTTGTTCATTTTCCCACAAATTTAGTGCTTTTCTTGTTCAATTACTATCCAAAAAATTTAGAAATTTTTTTGATCCAATCTCCCACAATCTTAATGAATAGCTTGTTCAATTACTCTCAAACTTTAGAAAATTTGTTTGCTTGTTCATTTCCTCAAATTCTCATCAAGTTTTAAATTGACTTTTGAGTTTTTGATTTTTCTTGAAGGAAAAGAGCATAATCCTCTGGTCAATTTATCAAATGATGGAAAATGTTCTTAAGTGTGAAAGCATAACAAAATAAAAGTCAAGCTGAGCTATTCGGCAACTTGCAACCCACAAGTTAGTAGTTGCTTTCCAAATTTTTTAGAAAAAAGTCTCTGAGAATAGCCTACAAGCAAATGTTAGGCTGTTCAAAACACAGAAACAAGCATGGTTAGAATATTAGTGGTTAGACTCTCAAATTTGCAATTCAACCAACCAAATGCATCTGCCTTTACGAGATGCAAGCTTAGAATTACTGGATGCGATTACCTTTCCTGAATGCGAGCTTGTGCACTAAAGGTGATACAAGATTTACCTAATGTGAGCTTTCCCTAGATGAGATTCAAGATCTACTGGATGCGATGTTAGAAATCTGGGATGCGATGCTATTTCCTAAATGCGAGGATCTTTCTCGAATGTGAGCTTTGGCAACTAAAGGTGACTCTGGACCTAAAAATAGAGAACACAAATTAGCCAAAAAGATGTTAGAAATGAGGAGAAATCTGAGGATTGACCCCATGGTGGGGGCCATAAATGTGTGTGTATTTTGTGGACCTACAAGCTGCAACACAACACTTAAATATGTCATTGCATTAGTGAGATAAACATGAAATAATAAAGGAAAAACACATATACATCACTAAAATTGACATATTTCTCCCTATCTAAGAAGAGTATGAAATATGCTATAATTTTCCCTCAGATTATGCATAAATCAATGACACATTCATGCTTAGAATGGAAGATTTTAAGAATGCAAGCTAAATGTTCAATCAAAGTTCATTTTAAGAGCTCCAAATGAAAGATTATAACAATTCTAAGACTTTGAGCTAAAATGCATTTAGAAATTAGGAAAACATAATTTTGCAAATGAATTCTAAAATTAGGGGCCCATTGAGCTCAAAATTCATTCCTTTTATAGAAGAATTTGAGGAAGGAGAGGTCAAGATTAAATTATGAAGAGAGGCAAAGATTGCATCCTTGGTGATCCATGTGAGGTGATCCAAGTGATTTAACTCTCATTGGCTAATGGATTGAGTTTCCATTTTTCAAGTGAGGAGTTGTAATTAGGAGGTTTTATTTAATTTGTTTTAATTAATTACCTTAGCCATGTGTTTAATTCTTTTGATTTTGTTGTTTTGATTTGATTTAATTAGCTAAGGAAATTAATGTAAATTAGTGATTAGATCACTTTGATTTTAGGAAATTAAATTTGATTTAACTGAATTATGCCAATTAATTAAAGAATTGTCTTGACATAATTAGGGGTATGATCACACTTAGGGAAAATAGTCTCTGGTAAGAGTAGACCAAATTAGGGTGGTTATAGTTACAACTAATGAAAATGATAAAAATGCAAAAAGTGATGAAGAGGTTAGCTATTTATGTCAAGCCCAAAAAGAAGGATGAGTCTTTAACACAAGTTGTATTGACCGTTGCTAGCACCTTTGATACAACCAGAAAGAATAGTAGCTATAAAGATAGAAATGTGACATGATGAGAAATAACAATATCTTTAATAAACAAAACAACTTTTAATAAAATAATGATGACCAACATAAGTGGATATCTTAATATTCATCATAAAACTTTGACAAGAGCTATAAAGGGAAGAGTTAACTTTAAAAATGATCTGAGAAACCAGTTGTTGAGTATTAGTGGCAGACTTCCGAGGTTCAAGACGAAACTTAATGGTGAAGTCAAAAAATTGATTAAATTTTTTTGGCACGATAATACAAGGGTGTCACCAAAAGCTAGAGATGCTCTAAAATTATTAAGATTCAGGTCAAAAATTTGTGATCCACATCCAAAATACCTATTGGACATGACTCAAGATGAATTGTACAATTTGTTTTTAGATGATAAGGTGTTATCAAATATTAGCATTATTCAAAGATCTTTAGAAAAATGCAAACCCTCCAGTATGTAAAAATTAACAAGGAAAGAATCTCCTACTCTTGCAAAACTCATGTCCAATTTTGTTACCATTATGATGTATTTCGATATACATTCTACCATGCATACTAATGAAATATTGTAGGAATGTTGTATAAATATACCACCTTAAAATATAAAGGAGCCTATACCAGGTATGTTTTGTAAACCACCTAATGATAAATTATTTCTCTTGAATGCATGTGTTTATGGTGTATTATGTGGCAACCTTGCAATGTTAGGTGAATGTTTGCATGGGAATATTTCAATAAATTTTAGATAGAAATTATTTGATATTTAAAAAGATTTAATTTTTTTGAGTATCCATCAAAGGATGGAAAGGTTGGAAGATAGTGTGATATCATTACTGAAAAAGTTAGTGTTCAAGGATTTATCAATGAATTTAAGATTAAGAACGTACTCAAATATGTGAAACATGTTAGCCCTGTTAAAAAATTCCATGGTTCCAAGGTTTTACTTCTAGTTTTTGCAGTATTTTTGGTCTTTGTGCTTAAACCCTTAGTTCAAATTCATGAAATAACCCTAAACCCTCAAAGGCTTATTATATTTCTGAGTTACTTTTTGAAGCCACTTAGGTCCTTTTAGGTCATGTGTTTAAAGTAGTTGGCAGGGCCATGTCTTTATTTCCTAAGTCAGATGGGGCTCATTTTAATATTTTCTAGTTCTAAAGTCCCCAAAAATATTTTACACTTTACATTTTTTGAGCTAGTCTATTTGAATCCTATGGTAGGCGTTATTCCTTGATCATGAAGATGATCTCCTTTTATTCCTCAAGGCATTGCACTGTGTTAACACCTGTCTATCTGTGGTCGTGGGTCTGAGATGTGATGTATGGAAGGTTATTCTTCTGTCAGATCAGATCTCATCTATGACGGTTATTTTCCCTTAATGCGCAAGATGCAGTCAACATGACCATCAAGGAACTGTGCCTGGAGGACACGTGCCTATGGCAGGGCCAGGTGGGGTTTAAGGTTTGAATAAGGGTCATGCAGATGTGAGTTGATCCTATGGTGGGTGCTTTGCCTTGATCTAAAATATTTGTATTTATGGTTTTGAGTTCTTGACAATAGTTAGTTTCTCTGTCCTGTATTTGAACTAAAAACATTGCCCAATGGATAAAGCACTGATTAGTAATTATTATTTTCTACATTGATACATATCTGAATATATTTGGCTATATTCTGACCTATCAAAAAATCAAAACCATCATAGCTCCTTTTGATTTTTGTGGTTGTTGGTTATATGTCCTGCATGGTAGTGAAAGGGTCAATGAATGAGCAATTATCATTTCACACTTTCTTACTATTTATCTATTATCAAAATCTAGAGTTGTAAAGAGTTGTGAAAGTTGAATATCTATCTGGATTAGGTGTACCTTCCTTGGTTTTTTAGAGCCAGAAGTGTAGAGGGCAGTCTTGTCCCTATGGTTGGTCCAGTTACCTTGTAGTGCTTTCATACATGGAGCTAACCACTCCTAACATTAGTCTCAAGGTATATTGGTGGCTTTTAAAGCATAATAGTTTTAAACACCAAAAAAATGGTGACTTTGCTGGGGAGATGAACTTTGAAAGAATAGAGTTAGTCTTGTTTAGCCCTTAGTTGTAATCCTTTGTCTTATTAATTTCCTCATTACAGTATTCATATTCGCTAGTGTTGTATTTTCCCAAACTTGTGTTGGGTGGCAACTCAAAGATATCTCTGCAATTAGGGTTGAGTAATATTTATTGTTTAATACACATTTTCTCAATATGAGTACTAGATTTAGAATGAAAGAGCATCCTAAAGTTAAGTTGGAAGGTGGATTTCCAATGACTTCTAGGAATGAACAACCATAGAGAGAAAAGAAGAACAAAGATAATCCATCTCCAAGAAGACAAGAGGAGGACACTAGGAGAGAAGATCCAACCTAATATAGCCATGAAGGAAACACATTAGAATATGAAGAGGCTCTAGAATTGGGATTGGATGCATATGGAGATTACAATTCTCCTAGTGAGAGAGAAGAAGAGGAATCTGACGATACTTGCTTAGATTATGAAGATTCCTCTGAAGATGAAGATGAATATAATAGATTCCTCCAAGAGCAGTGAGTCATAAAAAACAAAGAGAGAAAGAGAGGAAAAATAAGCAAACACAAAAGCAATTGCTGAAATAGAAGGCAAAAAATTATGCTGAAAAACCTAAGAAGGATGAAAAGAAACCTGCCACCCACCGAAATGTTACTACTCAAATACCTAAAGATAAGGGAAAAAAGAAGGTGAGAGGAGTTCAAATAAATGAACCTAAAAGTCACAAAGTTCCACTAGCTCAAGTATCTAAAGGATACACTGACCTTGAAAGGGTTAGAAGGGAGAATGAGATTATGGACATAGAGCTAGAAAAAGTAGAATTGGAGGTTGCTCTTTTAGAAAAGAAAAAGAAGATTGATTTTCTCAAGAAATCTACTCATCCTTCTTATTATGGTGTTGAAACCACCTCAAAATCAAATGCCAAAGAATCTACTTTCCAAAATAATGATAGATTCCAAAGGAGACTAATCCATGCAGAAATGTACAAGCAATTTTCTTTTATTTGTATCCCTGGTTATCCTAATGTATTTCCAAATGAAATCAGGGATAAACTCCCTAAATTTACTAGAAATAATGTAATCAAATTTGAAGAACATCTAAATAAATTTACACATACCATGGATGATTATGATATTATACATGAAGATGTAGTTATGAAGCTTTTTGTTCTATCTCTAGTTGAGGATGCTAGGGATTGGTTTAATGCATTACCTCATGATTCAGTGGGATCAATGGATGAGATAAAATATCACTTTAAGGATCAATATAGTGATAATACCAATAAAGGATTCTTTTTTAATGAATTTAACAATATCAAGAAAAATTCTAATGAGGGAGTTGCTGAATTCAATACAAGATTCCAAAAATCTATGCATATGATTTTCCAAAAAATGAGGCTTGATAAGGAGGTATGTCTTGCTACTTATTTAAATGCTTTTGATCCTAAAATGGGATATCATCTTAGAGATAAGAATCTGAGAAGAATTAGTGAAGCCTATAAGACAACTGTTAATATAGAAATGAATAGGAGAGTATCAAGAAAAATGGGTAAAAGATAAGATGGGAGGCTTAATAGGATAAAAAAAGAAGAATAATAAAAAAAAAGATTATAGGGATCCAAATAATAATAGGCCATCCTATAATAGTTATAGTCAACAGCCAAAGATGAAATTTTTTCCTTATAATACCCAATGGAAGGATGGGAAATCTATTCTCTCACAAAGAAAGGAAAAAATTGATATTAAGACCCTTGATCCTCTACAAAAAAATTCTGTTAACATGTGTAATGAGGATTATTGGTGTGAATCTTGTCAATCTCCACACAATCCTAATTATTGTTCTATTGCTATGAATGTATATGCAAATGAAGAACAAGGAGAGGAGGAAAATAAGTTCTATGATGATAGTGGTTGTGCCATGACCTACTCATCTTCATGTCTTTCAAAGTAGATTCCGATGATGAAATTGAGAATCATGATGTCTCTGGCTCTCGAAGCAGAGTAGAAGCATATGATCAACAAGTTTTTTTCTAATGATGAAGGAGAAGAAGTTGATAATGTAGGGTGTAATGCTCAGAATAGTAAGGAAATTATAGTATTAAGAAGACCCTCTGATGAGGAAATAACACTGATTACAACTAATTTGGTCACCAAAGCAAGACGTAATTATGATTTGATAAATAGAACAGTTGGTGGAGCAGAAGGAAAACCAGTTACTTTTATTTTCAAAGAGACCAAAGAAAATAATAAACACAAGCAAAGTGGTAACTCTATAGATAATAAACACCTTCAAGGAAGGTCTGCTGAAAATGTAAGTAAAGTAAAAGTCAAAAGTGTACAAAAATCAAATGGTTCAAACATTGTGTATGAGGTAAAAGATGAAACACCAGAAAAAAATTGTTCCCCTCCTAAAATGGACAATAAGAAATCAAAGAAAGAAGAGCCAAATTTGACCACTCAAGTTGAGGATGGTAATCTTAGTCTTGAAAAACAAGAATCTTTTGATGAAAATACACCCCTGTTGATATGGGGCATCTATTTTCATAAATAACTATTAAAGTTTCATTTTTGGAAATGATGAGAATTGGGGAACATAAAGAGAAGGTCCTCTCATTTCTAGATGGTGTTTCTTCAATAAGATTTCAAAAACCAGAAGGTGTTGAAAAAATGAAAAATATACAAGATAAGTCAGAAAGCAAGGGAAAAGAGTATGAAGAAATGATTTTAGAAATCCCTAAGATTTATTTGAATACAAATCATGTAAATACTCTTAATCCTTTTTCCTTAACTTTGGTTATCAATGGTAAGATGCTAAAAAATTGTATGATAGACTCAGGAGCATCTAAAACTGTTATGCCTACAGAGATAATGAAGTCAATGGGATTATAGGTTGATACTCCTCATGGAAGATGTCGGGAAATGGACTCCAAAAAAATCCCTATCATTGGTACTATTAAGGCTTTTCCTTATAGGTTGGTTGTTTGTCCTGACAAAGTGCTAAATATGAGTGTCTTGGTTGTTGATATTCCTCCTCATTATGGAATGTTGCTATCAAGAAAATGGAGTGCTTCAATGGGAGGAAGTATGCAATGTGATTTATCTTTTTCTACTTTTAATATTGATGGTAACAATATCAAGGTTTCCTGGGAAAGTAGGACTCCTCATATGATTGAAGTAAATGAAGATACTGATATGAATTGTTTTGTGGATACTGAAATTGGATGTTTTCAAGTACAAAAGAAAGAGGTTAAGAATTGACCCTGAAAGGGTTGCTGCTATTGATAAGATCCCTTAGCCAAAGAATGTCAAGGGCATTCAATCTTTCTTTGGACAAGTGAATTTCCTAAGGAGATTTGTTACAAATTTTGCAGAAATAAGTATTGCCATTTAAAAGATGATGAAGAAAGGAGCCAAGGTGGAATGGAGTGAAGACACATCTAAAGCATTCTCAGGTATTAAACAAGCTATCAAGGATGCTCCTATTTTGAGAACACTTGATTATGATAAGCCTTTGCAGTTTTTCTCCTTTGCCTCATACAATACTGTTGCTGTAGTATTGTTGCAAAAGAATTCAAAGGGTTTTGAACAACCCATTTCCTTTTTTGGTAAGTCTTTACAAGAAACATAATTAAAGTATGACATCATGGAAAAATAAGCATATGATCTGGTTAAATATGTCAAAGCTTTTAGATGTTATTTGGTAGGAGAAACTATAATTGCTTATGTGCTTAGTGCTGCTGTGAAGGACATTCTAGTTCAACAGGAAGTTTCAAGAAGGAGGTGTAGATGGATAAACAAAATCCAAGAGTTTAATATTGACATTCAGATCAAAAAATTGGTCAGAGGCGTAGGACTTGCAAAATTAATGGCTCAGAGAAATTTAGATGCAAATCAGATAAATATGTTAGAAGAAGAGCAAAGGCCTTATATTTGTGATATTTATTTTTGTGAATGGTATAAGGACACCATTGGATATTTACAGAAAATGATGCTTCCTCCTAAAATGGATGAAAATAGAAAGAGAAAAGTTAAGTTCCATGCCATTAAGTATGCAATAATACAAGGTCAGTTATGGTTGAGGAGCAATGAAGGAGTATTGCTCAAATGTGTGGACTATGATAAATCCAAGAACTTGTTGGAGCAAATGCATAATGGTGCATGTGGGGGCCATTACATGGCTAAGACTACTACACATAAAATTATGAGGACTAGTTTTTGGTGGCCTACTATCTTCAAGGATGCCCATAGTTATGTCAATAAATGTGATGCTTGCCAGAGATTTGCAGGTAAGCTTAGGTTTAGTGGGAATTTACCTTTGAGGACTGTTATAGTTGATGCACCTTTTCAAAAATGGGCAATGGATTTCATTGGAGATATTCCTAACAAGTCTAGTAGAGGTCATTCATGGATCTTGGTAGCAACTGGTTAATTTACTTAGTGGGTTGAAGCAATTCCCACCAAAAGGGGTACTAGTAAAGTTGTTAGTAATTTTTATGCTACAAAATATCCTCACTAGGTTTGGTTGTCCTGAAACTATTGTGGTAGATAATGCTATGTGTTTAAGATTTGAAGAGTTTAGTGACTTTTGCTAGTAGTATGGAGTTCAAGTTTTTTATTCTTCCCCATATCACCCATAGGGAAATGGTCAAGATGAATCTAGTAATAAGAGCCTGATAAAGATTCTAAAAAGAGTGTTAGATAAGAACAAAAGGGCCTGGGATTCAAAGTTGCAATAAGAATTCTGGGCTAACAGAGTAACTGTGAAGAAAGCCATTGGTTGTACAACCTTAGATTTAGTGTATGGTATACATGCTAGGTTTCCTCAAGATAACCTATTGCAAATATACAAGTTTATCCAAAAATATGATGAAGATCTGGATGATGAGATGATGATCATAATGGATGATTTGATACAATTAGATGAATCAAGAAGGGAAGCACATGACAAGAATATTAGGTTGCAACTTCAATGTAAGGATCTGTTTGACAAAAGAACCATTGCAAGGAGTTTTGAAGTTAATGATTTGGTCTTGATGTAAAATGCCAGATTGGAGGATAAAGGAAAACATGAAAAGTTTGATCCTATTTTGTTAGGACCATATATCATTGACAGTAATTAAGGTTCTCATTATTACATTTTAAAGGATTTAACTAAAAATATTCTAGAATTGCCAGTTCATGGACAATTCCTGAAATTCTACTTGTCTTGAAGTTTCTTTTTGAATCCATGAACATTCGGTTGTAAGTAAGTTTTTTGTACATATTCCTTATTTTTTGTTTTCTATGAGTTAGGTTTTTTCTTTTCCTGTAGGTGGTCTTCTCAACTCAGAGTTCTAGAATCTTGTTATGCCTACAAGAGACATGCATCCCCAATTAGAGCTAGTGTTATCCTTGTCCAAAAATTCCATGGTTCCAAGGTTTTACTTCTGGTTTTTGTAGTATTTTTGGTCTCTGTGCTTAAACCCTTGGTTCAAATTCATGAAAAAATCCTAAATCCTCAAAGGCTTGTTATATTTCCTGTTAGAATAACTGAGGGGGGGGGGGGGGGGGGGGGGGGGTGTGAATCAGTGGCCTAAATAATTAATCCAAAAACTCAACCAAACATTTATATCTCAAATATAATATCCTCAGTTATCATTCATTCGTACAAGATGTATGCCTTTATGTAATTCTAGCAAATATATACGGCTCGGTGAATGTACTGATTATCTATTTCTAAGCTTTACTGAATAGAAACAATTAAACTTAGTGTTTATCGACCAACCCTATTTTATTAATGTGTAAAGAAAAACACCAAAGAAATGAACCATATACACATTTGAAACATGGAATTTTAACATGGAAACCCTGTTAAGGGAAAAACCACTTGGGACCGGTAACCCAAAATTTTAACTCTTCTGAAGTGAGCTCGGTGAAGAGCCAACCCTGTTAAAGGTTACAAACACACTGTTAAGTGAAACCTTGTTAGATGATTTAAAACCATTGGTTAGTATTTTGACCCTGTGCATTCACTATGTTGTCAACAAGAAAAAACCTTTTGATACTCTTGAGTATCTCAATACATCAAGGACTGTTAAATCCCACTTGGTTAAGAGATTTTCTGAATCAATGGTTAAACTGAAACAATAAATGATATGTTCATTAATACATCTTTACTTTGCAAATTTTTAGATCTATTGTAAGTTCATAATACCTCTCTGATCAATATGCTCTTCAATTCCTTTGCTCCCCTCTTTGTTCTTTTCTTCTCGATGAATGGTCTTGCTTCTCTGTTGCTCAGTGTCTATAGAATTCCTGGCTCTGTTCTTTAGCCTGTATGATCAGATCTGCATGAAGAATTCTATCTTCACAGGAATAATATTCAACATTCCTCTTTTTGATAATGAATTACTTGTTTCTTTATATAGACATGATTTCATCATATCATCTCCTTATCTTTCTTGTTCTTGACGTAGATTCTTCTTGATCCGCAAATCTCACCATGCATTCCTTTAATATTTAAATCTTTTCTTTAGTTTTATCCTGTAGATTTCTCTTTGAAAACTATGAGTAAAACTAGCTTTAATATTTAGTTCAACTGGTCGATACAAAAAAATTTAATCAATTAGTTAACTCTATATATAGCTCCTTCCAGCTAAGTGTTTTGTCATTTACTAACTCCAGTTTTGATCGGTGATCAACTCTTAGTTTTCTCGGTCAATGACTCCAGTTGTCCTCAGGAATCAATACTGTCCATCGGTGTTGTTTGTCCATCGAGTAACACTGTGAACTGCTCGGGGTTCACTTCATTTATGCTCGGGGTTGTGGTGCTCGGTATACATTGTGACTTCTCAGGGTTATCTATCCGTTGGTGTGCACTATCTGTTGGTGTTTACTATCACTCGGTGTACACTAGATTTTTATGTTTTTCGATAACATAAAATTTATTTCTTTGGTTTTTTGAAGTCTATGAAAATATGTATATGACCAATCAGATTATATCAAGTTGACATCAATGACAATATAATACATTAACTGATTTAATGTCTTGCATTTTCTTTTTGCAGCTCACTGATTATCAACTTATCAACTTCAAATATTCAATCAGTTATAGTTCATCAATCTCTCCCTTTGGCATTGATGGAAACATACTATCAATTCAATATATAATATTCCATAACATACCAAACTTATTTTTCTATAACCATTTCAAATATATGACTCTCGGTAAGCTCTTCTAGCTTAGATTTGATTCTTGCAAAGTGCTTTTATTTTCTTCATTCCCTTCACTGGATAGGTGTAGCAATTATGTCTCTCCCTTTGTTGTAGAATATTTTCTCCATTTTATGGATAGATATGCAGTGTCAACTATTTCTTTAATTCTCTCCCTTTGATGGATGTTTCTTTGAATCTTTCTCTCCCTTTGTAGAAACTTCTTTCTCTGAACTTTTCTCTCCCTTTGACTGTTCCTCTCGCTAATGGATATTTATTTTCTCTCCCTTTGGATGATCATGATAGATATTTCATATGGATATAATCTCTCCCTTTGACAACAATGCCAAAGAGAAATATATTCTTTGAATTTCCTCTCCATCAGTAATATAGCTCTGTAGTAGCTAACAATATCTCTGGTGTTCGGTGCACATAAGTACCTTTCTGTGTGCTGATGTATCATTGCAGTGCATATCTTTGCTTGTATCAACATGATTGATCTTCTGATAATGTGTAGGCTGATGCAGCCTCCAAGTCAGCTTAGTGACCAGTAGACAAGGGTTAGACCCCTAGTCTATTCCTTAGGTACTCAAATGTATCTTTTGGAAATGACTTTGTGAATATGTCTGCTAATTATTCTTTGGACTGTACATATTAAAGTATCACCTCTTTCTCTTGTACTTGTTCCCTCAAGTAATGATACTTTATTGCTATGTGCTTTGTTTTAGCATGCATTATAGGGTTCTTTGAGATGTTTATTGCACTAGTATTATCACGATATATAATTACTGGTTCAAGAATTTTCATATTCATTTCTTTCAACAATTGCTTGATCCATGCAATGTTAGAGCAATAACCACATATTCTACTTCTGCAGTTAATTGTGATATGAATCCTTGTTTTTTTACTTATTCATGTGACAAGTTTGTCACCCATAAAGAATGCTCCTCCTGTTGTGATCTTTCTATCATCTATGTTTCTAGCCCAATCAACATCTATATAAACTTGTAGCTCAAATTTTCCTTCTTTATTCTATCATAAGCCATAGTTTTCGGTATTCTTTGGATATCTTAGAATTCTGTTGACAACAGTCATGTTTGATTCTTTGGGATTAGAAGCTAATCTTGCAACTATACCAACTGCATGTGCTATATCTGGTATAGTATGTACTACATACATTAGTTTTCCAATAATAGATTTGTATAAGGTCTGATTTACCTCGGTTGTCTTGTCTTCCTTTTTCAATTTGCATCCGGTTTCCATAGGTGTTCCAATTGGTTTGGAATCATCAATCTTGAATATCTTCAAAACTTCTTTGATGTATTTGGTTTGTGAGATGTAGATGCCTTCATCCCATTTTATAATATGTAGACAGAGAAAAAATTTGATCTCTCCAAATATTGACATCTCAAACTCTTTGCTCATTTTATTAGCAAATGATTTGCATAACATATCATTACCTCCAAATATGATATCATCAACAAATATATCAGCAATCACAATCTTATCATCAATATCTCCTTTTAAATATAGATTACTATTATCACTTGTTCTGATAAATCCAATAATAATGAGATAAGAGTGAAGTATTTAATACCATTATCTCGGTGCTTGTTTCAATCCATATAAGGAATTGTGTAGTCTAGAAACCACTCTTGTTAGGATCAACAAACCCTTCAGGTTGTTTAATGTATACCTCCTCTTCTAGTATTCCATTTAGAAATGCATATTTAACATCCATTTGGTATACTTTGAATCCTTTGAAAGTAGCATAAGCAAGTAGAATTATTACTCTTTCTATTCTAGCAATGGGTGCAAAGGCTTCTCCATAGTCAATACCTTCTTCTTGTGCATACCCTTTGTATACTAATATTTTTTTTTCCTTGTGACTTCTCCAGTCTCATTCAGTTTGTTTCTAAATATCCATTTGGTACCAATAACATTTTTGTCATTCGGTCTAGGTACTAATGTCCATGTTTTATTCTTCTCAATTTGTTCAATCTTTTCATTCATTGCACTAACCCATTCCTGATTCTCAAGTGCAGTATTAACAGATTTAGGCTCAAAATCACAAATCAAACATCTAGTGTTAAGTGACTTACTTCTTGTTCTCATTCCATCTCTTTTGTCTCCTATGGTTTGGTCCTACGGATGGTGTCTTCTGACATACTTGGAAATTATAGGTTTAGATATATGTTCCTCATTCTGATAATCATTTTGACCTTAATTTTGATCTTCATCATCGCCCAGTTCAACATTGTGAGTATTTTCCTAACTTTTGGTGTGTGCAGCCTGCTACTCGGTAGCGATACACTATTTGATGCAAGAATAAATAAAAAGAAATCATTTCATTTATTGAGGTGTGTAGGTGGTATTTTAGAAATTTATAGAAATTTCTTGCATTTAATATTTGTAGCTAGGTAGTTACACCTTTCTATTTTCTTATTGGCCCACAAATGCAATGTAATTTTGTAATTGGCCCACATG